>CAAKHF010010860.1:0-32229 GCA_901007745.1 Hippocampus kuda
GGGGGGGGGGGTGGAAGAGGTGAAGGTTGAGGGGAAATGAGCGAGGGAGTATTTTATGGACGCGAAGAGAATACATCGCAGATAAGACGCTCCAATGCATTTGCTAAAAAGCAGAGAGACGTGTTCGGAAATTCCCATTCGATGGAAATGACCTTTGCTTACCATTTCAAAAGAGAAGATGTTTACCTGACAATTTTTCAGTAACAGTATTAGAGTCAAGCGATGTTAGGACCTCGTGGTGGCGTTTAAGAACTCAGTTGTGTTGAAACCTGACATTTTTCCACGTTTTTTTTTTTTTTTTTAATCGTGTCAGTGGATTCGATCAGTGAAACTGACTGAATGTATTTTCCGCTGATAGGCAGTATGAGAGCCGTAACAAAAGTGAGGCAGCGCCTTGTGTGTTACGCTGGATAGATGGCAACCGAGTGTGAAGTTTTGCACTAATTAATTCTCACTTCTCCCGCCCTATTGTGTTGGAAGAAATTGCCGTTTGTGGGGAAGCGGCGCTGAAGATCGTCACACAGGACGCCGTGTCAGCTGTGTGTGAAGCGAAAACAGCTAAGGCAATATCCTGCTTCGCTGGGTTATGCAGAAAAAGGCACAGGCAAATGCCAGATCTGTGCAACAGAACTAATGCGGAATGTGTGCAGGATCCCTTGTGCTAAAGAGGCTGATGAGACACAACTGGCAGACTGCGAGTCAAAATTTGATTTAAAAGGTTAAATGCTGTGTATGTCGCATTTGCAGGCAAAACATCCATCCATTTTCTGATCCGCTTTATCCACACAAGGGTCGCGGGGGATGCTGGAGCCTATCCCAGCTGTGTTCGGGTAGCAGGAAGGGGACACCCTGAACCGGTTGCCAGCCAATCACAGAGTACACAGAGACGAACAACCATCTGCGCTCACACCCACACCTAGGGACAATTTGGAGTGTTCAATCAGCCTGCCAGCCATGTTTTTGGAATGTGGAAGTAAACCGGAGTACCCGGAGAAAACCCACGCAGGCACGGGGAGAACATGCAAACTCCAAACAGGAAGGCTGGAATCGAACCCACAACCTCCGCACTGTGAGGTCGACGCGCTAACCACTCGTCCACCGGGCCGCCCACAGGCAAAACAGCGAAGCATATTTTTGACGCAGTTTAATTTTGAAATTAGTGGCGAGAATGGGGAAAAAATAGAAAGGGAAACACACGTATGTGATGTCAGTGCCAAGATTTCTTTCCCCATACATGCAAGCTGAAACTCACTCGTTTATACTGCGCTACTGCAAACTGAAACATGACGGGGATGGGGTATAATTGCACCACATTTTACTCCAAGTGATGGAAAATGAAATTTGATCTTCTTATCCCAGAACCAATTACTTGCAGCTATTAGATGAGGTGGTGCAACATTTTTTTTTTTTAAACTGCGACTGTATTTCTCTGAGGAGTTATAGGAACACTATCCGCTATTACATGGAATATCTTTCAAATTTGCCACGGATTAATGTTAATTCTTGCATTCAAACCATGACAGCAACTTGGCCGGCCCTCAGTGGAAGACTTCTGCGGGGAATAATCTTCTCACAATGAGTCAGCTCATCACACTGATTACGCCATGGATGCTCGGAGGTGCATGTGATTTGGAAAACCGCTGCTGCTGAAAGCGCCGACGCCACCGCCGTCTCTTCCCGCAGCTGCTCGGCGATACTCAAGCTGGGTTGGCACCTTGTTGGGGTGACACCATTATTCGAGAGGACAATTCTACTGTTTCGTTATTTCCATAAAAGGTCGCACAACCTTTGGATAATAAAGCCCTCTGATATCTGATCTGCTCGATGACTGAATGCTCACGGCGAAAGGCTTTTTATACAGGGATTCCAAATAAAAATCGGAAAATCAGAGCCGTAACATGATCCACCCTTGCCTTTAATGCAGAAAGGGGCAGATGGGCGCAACATTTTCATCCAGTGACATGACAACTCACAATCTCATAAAGATGTGTGACCACGTTAGAGCCAGTTTCTGTTTTGTTATGTATACTACGTGATGTCATGTCCTGTCTCTGTTACATCACTGACACAACTCTTAAGGCATCACAATTGTCAGATGAACATCGTCCGAACACCCATTTTGGTGTCGGTACCATTTACAGAGCACAGCAGCATAAAACGAGTGATTTGTGGATTATTTTGGTCATACCCTCAAGGTTATTGCTCTCGTAGCCTTGAATGTTACTATTTGGCGACCTCTTTGTAACTGGAAAGACACTTGGAGTCCTAAAATCTGGCTTATGTGGGTCAAAGAGCAAAGAGAGAAATGGATTGATTTGAGGGCAATCGCGTAAAGGGGATTGCTGGTTGGCCTCGGTGCTATAGTATTTGGATTTGTAAACAATTTTTCAGACATCATTATTTCCACTGTCAAAACATTGCCGTTGGAAGCCATATTAACTGGAGCGTTATTGTTGATGTTACCTTTGAACATCATTTAAAGTCACAAATGTGTAAAAATGTCGATTAAAAATATGATCTGTTTGATTGTGTTCACAATAAAACACTCGGGCTTGATTTGAAATCTGATCAAATGCAGAAGGAATTGTGTAAAGGTGAGTCGAGCCGCACATGCGGGTTGTGCATTTAACTTTTTAGGTGTGAAACAAAGTTAATCACGGTTAACAAGAAACAAATTGTATCACTAGCACTGGGCGGAATCCTTGATTCCTCAAAACCTGAATAGAAATGAGATTGAAATCCAGCCACATGCCTTCCCATATTTTCAGAAAACCATTTGCACCTCAACCAATACTCGACGAGCACACTCATTTCAAACAACAACAACAACAAAAAAAAAACAAACAAACCCTGCACTCAATGTCGCTCAGGCCACCCACCAGCCCTCGCACCTGCTTTGTTCCGTGAGAGGAGGCGACAACTGCTTTGCTTTTTCGAGAGCCCAACCGGGCTGTCGTGTGAGCACGGACATAAAAGAATGCGGCGGTGCGCGCGGCACACGGCCGCCGCTCGATTTAACCTTCCGCCGAATGCCACTGCGACGCCAGCCAGACTTTGTGTGGCCGCATAGCGCCGAGAAGAAGATATGGAAAAAACTCTGCAGCCCAGTAAATCGTGGAGATTACCTGGCTCCTCTCAGCTCTGGCCTCGGTAATGCCCCCAAATCCAACTGTGCCATGTCACTGCAATTTGGGCCTTTTATCTCGGGCGAAGAAATGAATCTCCGTGCCCACTTGTTGATGGGACGTGTGTGCGTGCCTCGAAAATTCCGACACGTATTTGTGTGTTGGTAAAAGATAGGCGAGGCATGGGGGAGAGGATTACACATAGGAATAGCGACGGATCAACTGAAACACAACATTGGCTTGATTTTTTTTTAATTGCCACTCGCCTGCGATGAATGGCCCCCGCAGCTGTCTGCGCGAACAGCTGCTCGCCGAAAACGTTTGGACAGAACACACTCTGGGAGTGGGGTGGAAAGAACAATGCTGCATGAATCATAGGCAGGCGTTTGTGTTTTTTTGCAGCTTTACGACGCATTCAAGGAAAAATGAATCACTTTTTGTTTGCCGCTCGCATCTGTTCCATTTCCCTGGGCTCTTGCAAAGACACATTATGTATGCGGCAACATGAACTCATAGATAAAGTGAAATGATACAATGTCTCCTTTTTCCCCACCCCTTCAGCCTGGAATTTGTGAGTTTACAAGTTGAATTTATCGCTGTCGGAAGAAGCAGGGGGTCTAAAAAGATCTGATAGTGCAGTAGGTTTGCGATACCCCTGCGCGACGTTTTTCAGACTTCAATTAAGCAGTGTTGTTTTGCTCTCCCCCTCCGCCCTTCTCACTCTGCCCCGAGGCCTTGTGGCTTACTTCTTTGCATCCATAAATCACAATCTTGTATCGAGCAGCGAGGGTGTCGAGCCACAAAGTGAATCGCATTCACGTCTACAAGTTGTGTTTTACACCATACAATACAGACTCTCAGACAATGAAAATACAGTGTAACACACTAAAGCTTATTAAATTGGGAGTCAGACCAATAGTTTAGGGAAAAATATGATGATGAGCTCTATAATGTCTCAGCAAAATTAAATTGATCAAATGGAAGAAACAAAATTGAAAATATCATGTCATTTTGAGAGCACTTGTGCAAATCTGAAAAATTAGATGACTGGTAATTTGTCCAAGCACACATCCGGACTAGGATATTTATTAAATTTATACAGAAAGGGTTTAACCTGGTCACGCGTTCCATCTTCTGTGTGCAGTCTAGCAGACGGGTACAGAAATGGAGCACTTCACTGTATGTACCGGTAGAAGAATTAATAAAACACTCATTCGGGCTGTGCGACCGGATGAAATTTTTTACAAGCATACTTTGACAAACCGGGAGCATTTGTGAGCATAACGGTCGCACCTTCGAGCACTGACTTGCACGAGCTGCGGACTGGCTAGCTGCTGACTGGCTAGCTACCGCATGCATGTCATTTGTGATCAGAATTGAACGCACCATACAGTACGTGTGACCCCGCAATTGTCAATAAAGTTAAAGGAGTGATTGATGAGTGTTTGTCATGTGTTGCCAACATCTACATCAGTGGTTCTCAACCTGGGTTCGATGGAACCCCAGGGGTTCGGTGAATCAGTCAAAGGGGTTCGACAGAGCCTCTGCCATGGAGGTTAAGACACACACGACTCAACGTGTCAATTAGTTATGATATCTCCGCTCAGCCATCACTGGCTGGTTCATTTTGTGCACAATTAAAAAACATACTTTATACTTACACTAATTGTGTTTACTTTTCTCCATTTTTAATAAATGCATTTTTTTATGTCTTGAATTTGTAAAAGAAAAAAAAAAAATCACATTTTAATTTTTCACTAATGAAGGGTTCGGTGAATGTGTATATGAACTGGTTGGGTTTGGTACCTCTAACAAGGTTAAGAACCGCTGATCTAGATGAGGTGACAGTTCGGACTCGAGCCAGTGACTTTGTAGGTTCCACTGTTTACGTGTGTGTACAGGCAATGTTTGGGTGATTGTTTCAACTGGGTGTAAATATAAAAAATGCTATTAAAGTGGAGGGACAAATGGAGGTGGGGCTGGAGGTTGGATGTGGACCAACAAGACAAACCTCTCATTCACGTTGCACATATGCTCGGCTTATACCGGGGCCAGCCAGCCACGGGGCTCCTCTTGTTTGTCCGATGGAATTTGAAGAGAATACAAGGACCCTTTCCAAAAGTGACAAACGCTTTCAAGCCTTCTAATAATCTATAAACCCCAAGAAGCACAAATGTAGCCGCGTGCGTGCAGTTCGGTTGTTTGCAAGCATGTGCCGATCTGATTAATGTCCTTCAATCTTTTTTCCATTCGGTGCGAAGCGCCCAACCCAGATATGTTGGAATTAGGCCTCATCGCTCACTACCGTCCTACTCGAATCAAAGTGCCGATTCTTGAAACAGACAGCTGCTGTCATGTGCCTTGTTTCCAATGGCTATGTGTCCCCGTGGCTGTCCTAGTACTTAGTTGACCAGCTGAGGTTGTCGGGGAACGAGGGGCAAACTGTTGTCAGGGAGCGGCGCTTCAACTCATACATAGTAACTCATACCAATCGCAGGCTGAAGGTAAGTTTTCCTGTTTTCTTCTTTCTCTAGAGTACTTCTGAGAATGCTCCTTGAGTAAATGATTCTCAAAAATCAATAACTGATGACTGTCCTTAAATGCTATTTTTCAATGAAAAAGTTTCAGTAAAATGTTCTGGAAATTGTGCGTAAAAAGGAGATCATGAACAAATTAAGGGTGGCTGAAGCTAGCGGTAAGTTCACGATTTTCAACGATTTACACATGAGCTGAAAGGAACAAAATTACTGTACAATTAGTTATTTATTTAGTATATAAACATATGAGAATTTGTGATATTTTCCCAAATGAAAATACATTCCCAGCATTGCATCGTTCTTTCACGCTCTGAGTCCAGTTGGCTGGTAATGCCACATACGCTTGCCACGTTCCTCCACATTTAACATCCTAAGACCAAGTCAAGCTGGAGGTAACATTCCCTGAATGCCTTCTTGGGCTAAAAGTTTTGGAGATTAAAACAGCTAAATATATATGTATCCTGCAATGAGTTATTGTCTGCCCATCTATTTGTGGTGTGGGCTAGTTATCTGGGTGGGCCCCGGGCAGAAATAATACCAACTGTTGAGTACTAAGTACAGATCGGGTTTACTCATCTCGCTCATATTGTAACAAATGCACATTCAATAAACTAAAGAGTGAGAAAATAACCACTGTTGAAATCACACTAATTGCAACGTTGGAAAGCAGTCCGTACGTTTCATTCCTGGGTGGTCAGTAGACTGTGGCTAAAATGTCAATAAGTTGACATCTTTGACAAAACAACTGAGTTTTACACCACAAAGTTTGCTGTGTTCAGCCTGAGCAAGAATAGAGACTTACCTCCCAGGTACATTCAAAAAAATCTCCATCTATATATTCGTCAGCACAGCATGAGGCAGTCAGGTGTTACATGTTATAGTAAGTACACATTTCCATGACAATTAAAAATGAAAAAAAAACTTATCAAAGTGGCATGACAGAATGGTAATTTTTAAAAAAAATCACTATTATCTCAACAGTAAAATCTTGGGTTCATAGTTGAATTTTTAGATTCGACTGACGTTTAAGGATTCAATATCAAATGGGGGGGGGGGGGCTTAACCATGAAAACACATGCACACAAACACAAAGGCAGCCCTGTGGGTCAAAGTTCAAATGGGTCTGAACTACCCGCCTCAACCCCTTGGACTGAGAACATCACAAGTCCCTCTGTGTGCTGCTCTCCATTTATTTTACCCATCATCCCTCATCAGACCTGCGTGACCCCGTCACCCCGGAGCTAGGGTTACCTTGTCAGTTGACTGTCTCTTCACGTGCACTGAGCTTGAAGCTGTGTCAACACTTGATCTGCGGAAAGGCAAAAGAAAGAAGAGTCACTTGTATGTGATTAGCAACAAAAACATAGCATAGCAGTCGGAGGACCGAAATTCGTTTCGTCTTCCTATTTTTGTTCCAATTCCCGCCTGCTTGATAGAAATCTCAGCGGGAGTTTGGACAGACAAATACCATTTTATGGACTAAAATGTTGAGTTGTATCAGTTGAGGCTGTTTTACGGGGTAAAGACATAGACTGCCGTGTTAGCTTCTATGCTAGCTACAGACTTAGTAGGTTGTTACATGGTAGTCGCTTAAAAGGTGGAGTGTTACGTGCATTCTTATAATTCACATGAAATTGCTGGTTGAATTTCATTTTACAATTGCTGATAGTTATTTGTTAGTTAATAGTTTAAACAAAAAAGAATTGACAAAGTTAAGCTAAGAGCGTCTTTGAAGACAGTTTTATTGTTTCTAACTTACTGATAATGTTGAAATGAGTGTGTTCTATACGTTGGACATTCCACTCTTCTGATATAAAACTAAATCCATGAGAGGTTTGAGCTGATTTACATGCGATAGTTGTCGTTTACGCAAAGGAGAGGAACCACATTGCAGTGCAAACAAACTTGCTTGGATACCTGTTGAGGGCTGCCTATCAAAACACTGCAGAGCCACCCGCCCCCTCCCTTGTGTGTGCTGTCAGCTATCATTCAGGGTCCTGCAAGTGGAATCCTTGAGAGGAGATGCTATCACCCTAGGCCCGTATGCATTCACACCGCAGTTGCCCTTATCTGTGCCGAGATAACACATCTCCTTGACAGGCGAGAGACCCGAACCAGACTGACACACACTCACTTTCTGAACCTGCTATCTCATTTCTGCTCTCAGCTGTTTTCTACGCCTTTTCATTTCGGAGAGAGAGATTATTCGAAAGAAACAAAACGGGCCAATTTGTTCCTCTTCCTGTTTAAAATTCAATAAGCGTGTCCCGTTGCAGCTGAGGCAGCAAAGGGCACGCGCTGATACGTGATTGCGATCTCTGATGTCGGCCCGCGGCAGAATCGTGACACGCCTCTGAGTTGACGTCTTTGGACGAGCATGAAATGGGGCAAAGCGTCGGAAGCGTGACGGATCAACAATTTCCTGCGACAATTTCCATTTTTATCACATTGTAAACATTGCATTTCCCGGTAAACAATATTTTTGAAGGTTCCAGCGGCTGTGTACACACGCGGCAAGAGCGGACTCGTAAGCGATGTACAATTGAGCAGAAATCTCGTGATCATAAGACACGTAAAGCGCATAGTTTTTGCAAAAGATGCAATAAAATACAGAGATGTAGTCACTTCGAAATACTGTGAGCGCCCACGTATGTGTTCTGCGGACACTTTCTATTTCATTTTAAACTGCACTTTCCCTTGGCAGGCCTTGAAATGTACAAACAATATTGTTTACTACCATTTCATGAGTGTATCCAAACAAATGCTTCACCCTCCTCCATCTGCAGTGGAGTAAATAAACACGCCAGCCGCTATGTGTACAAATAGGGTCTAAACACATCGAGGGGCAGGCGCGAGTGTGCGGAATGTCAGCACAGTTGCACGTTGTGACAGTCCCGAGCCGGCGGTGTTTTTCAGGCCCTGTCCACCAAACCGCAGCACACTGGGCCTAATAACTAAAAACAAGCATCCCGGTGTGGAACTGGTCCCACAGTGTGAGGACCGTAATGAAAAACATGTGGAGGTGCCTAGACACACAGAGGAAACCCAATCCTTCACCCCCCTGCACTCCCCATTTCTACACCCCACCCACCCATTCCTCCACCCATCCCCCATTCCTTCTCGTTTCACTCGACATTCTCAGCTTGCTCGCTTTGCCTTAGGTTTTGAAACTTCTCTCATAGAAGAAGCCATTGAAGGAGCTCATACGTCTCAAGAAGTGATACACTTCATTCCTAAAAGTATTTTATTTTGCTTTTAGCGCTGCTGTTTTCCCAGTCTTGCAATGCAATATGCTCATGAGGAAACGTGGCAAAAGAAAGAGGTCTTTCTACTCTGTCTGAAGTCTGACAGGCAGCGCAGGCCTTCCTTTCATGTGTTGAAGTCATCCCTATAGTCCACCTGGATCAATTAGCTGTGTGCTTCACTGATCATCAGTCTCGCATTCATTAGTAGCTTGCGGATGTTTCTGCTCTACAACTTAATTTCGCAGCTCTATTGTGACCCGAGTTTTTTTTTTTTTTTTTTTTTTTAATATCTCAGGTCAAGATGACTCTAGCGTGCATTTGGTGCTTCATCAGAATCACTCAGTTACCATGAAAATGTAGCTGAATAATAAAACTGAGGTCTCAGTCCAAACATTTACACACATATCATTACAAGGACAAATTTCTTAAATGCTTTGTCTTCATTTTATACATTTTTCTTTTCAATGGACAGACGTGACTTGGGCATCTCCCACTCCTGTGCTCGCTAAAGTGTTTGTGATAAGTGGTTAGACGATAATAAATAATTGTTTGTATGGATTTATTGTTTTGATTAAAGGAGTCAATTTGATCATATATATATTGCATTAAAAATATGTGATAGTACACTGCCAGTTTGTAAAATGAATCATGCTGAATCAGCATTACTTATTATTTAAGGCAAAAATGTCATGCTAACATTAGCCAAAAAGTGGCATCGCTAACATCTACGTAATACAATGAATATAACATTCAATGGGAAATCTCAACTTTTGGGGGGGGGTCGGGCAGTAAAACTGTAATGTCTCAACAGCTCCTCGTGGTGACATCTTTCTCTTTTAAAAAAGTAACCCATGGTCTGTCCTTTTAGGAAATGCAGTCAACTGGTCGGGAGAACGAACAGTATAGCAGGTGAGTGGGGTTGCTGTTGAAAATGCTCCGCTGTACATTGATGCGGGAGCCCAAAAAACCCAAACCACCTTATCTAAACTGTCAAAGGGAAAGAGCAGCATTTCCATCACTTGTTTGGTTAACTACGCTGTGAATATGTAACATAGTTACACTGGAAATGCCATGAAAAGTGCACCAACCCTAACCGAAGCGAGACAGTTATTCATGGAAAATTATAACAATAAACAGTAGATGTTTTTTTTTTTTTTTTTTAAACTACGTAGTTCTGGGCTCTAGTGAACATCCATCGGGTGTTCAGCGACCAAATAAAATAATGCTCAACCAAACTGTCATAGAAAAATTGGTTTAGAGAGTTAAGTAGCTGATGTGCATCCATCACCATAGTAACGTTGCCAACTATTACTGCATTTTCAGTCACAAAAAAACAAAACAAAAAAAACACCCGTTTTCACTTGGTTGTTCTGATGTCAACATACTCTCAGTCTATGTTATTTAGGTGGATTTAAAACGTCAGCATTGAGCCCATCAACAGAGTTAGCCCCTGAAATTAGCTGAACAAACAGAGTAAAGCCAAGCTCTCCTGGGAATAAACTTGGCACACTGGGTCCAGTGTGACAGGGCTCCTTGTAGCTCCGAACAATCCAAATGTTCCACTTGGGTTGAGCTGTCTTCGTTTTCCCCCCCTCCACTCTATATATCAGCCCCACGTCAACATGGGCCCGTCAAGACCTTTCACAAGGCTGACAGGCCACCTGAATCACACAATTGTGCGGCCGGAGGGGCCAGCGTGTGTACAGAAGACGCAGTGATCCAGCAACTGTCTGGGTTCACTTCTCCTCTCTCTCATAAAGTCAGCGGGTCCAAATGTTCCAGCTGGACCAAAACAACACATTAACTTTTAATCCAATTCAAGTAAAAAAATTAAAAATAAAAACAATTATACAACTGTTCGGTTTTTCATAAGTCCACCATTTAATAAGGTAATGGTGGGGCGCATTAAAATTCTTGCTTCGCCTGGCTCAAATAGCCCACAGCACGTCCCAGGTGAAGGCTGAAGGCTTGAGTGGCCGTGTCTTTGCAGATGGGCCGGCCTCACAGCAGCTGTGCAAATGAAAGACAAAGTGTCGTTGAAGGAGTGAGTGAAAAAGTGAGAGAAGTGGAAAGTTGGCCACAAACGGTAAAGAGTAACATACAAGTCGCTCGTTGGAAAAGTCGTGGAAAAAGTCACGGGCGCTCAGAGATCTACAGTGAGAAAATCCTCTACTTGGGCCTTTTGCTGTCTCTTAATCCATAATAACAAATCGATAAAGCAACCATATATCCTGATAATCCAATGAACCAATCAAAACAATTTTGATAAAAGGGGGAAAAAAAATCACTCTGAACACAATAGTTGTCCTTCAGTCTCAAACTTATCACACCAGCCATTAAGCGAGTCATATTTCCAACACCATAAAATGTCGTTTTATGGAAGCTGAGTTAGATATAATGTGTTTCTAACACAGTGTTAGTTTGCACCCACAACTGTGTGACCGAAGCACCTTCAGGAGTGAGAAAACAACAGGTGACAGCCTCCCGGTCTGATGCTGAAAACACACCAACATTTGTCTTCAGGAGGAGGGCGGGGGTGTCAAAGAGGACAGATGGCAAAAATGCTTCATATGTAAAGTCGGAAGCATCGCAATGACAAACTAAAATCACTGTTTGAGCTTTTAGAGGCCCACAATTTGTATTAGGGCCACACTGACAGGAAAAAAATGTGACGCGAAAAATGCCTAATGTTACAAGAAGAAAGTCCTACTATTAATGAGCAAGAAGTATTGTTAGAGGACTCTTAAGGCGAAACAAAATCATGAAAGGTACGATAAAGTGTAGACATTACAAAAAAAAAAAAAAGATAAAAAATATGATGTTGTGATAACAGAATAGTCATTATGAGAGAAATGTTGCATACAGTAAGTTATGAAAAGAAAGCATTGTACCCTGAAAAAAGTTCTGAAAATATTTACTTTACAGGTTCATTTTTAATGGGGCAAAAAAAAGCAGTGCTGCGAGAAAAAAAATCTGTTGTAAAATAAGGCAAAAAGTCACAAAAATAAAATTTAAATTTGCAATACTTTTTTTAGATAAAAAAAAGCTGAAAAATTAAAAGAAAAATTTGAAAATTTATGAAAGCAAAGTAAAACAAGAAAAAAGGCTAAACTTTACCAGAATATCATTTTACATTTCATTTGATGAGAATTGTCATAATAGTGGACGAAGAAGTTGAAATGTTATATAATTAGTCTGTTACAAGAACTAGTCATGTTTTTTTTTTAATGTGACAAGAATAAAGTTGTATTAATACATGACAAATTTACAGAAATAAAATGTTAATACGAAAGTCTTGGTGGGCCGCGTCCCCACCCACGGGCTTCAAAGTGACTCATTTCTGTGAAGCATGGCAGAAACAAAGGAGAAAGTAATGACCTGTGACTGCACATGGAAAGAGGAATAACACCGCTGGCCTCACAATCCATTTATTTTAGACTAAAAAAAAAAAAACAGCTTTGTTGCATGTTGTCATCTACGTCTGCCGAAAAAAAAAAACGACATTTCAGCCAACAATAACTCCACTTCATGTTTCAGGCGTTGTAGGAATGGGTTGCAGCTCCCCGCAAACCCGAATAGGATATAAACTGTCTAGAAAATGGACAAATGGATGCATTGGCAGGAGTTAAAAGTGATGTTGGGCAGAATTTCACAATTACTCAGTACTCTGGGAATTTTTCACTGAATACGTTTTCTTCACTTATGTTTGATGTTCATACTTAGCATCAAACAACTCATTCAGGATCCTGCAACGAAGGTTCTGACCTGAACAAATCGATAAGAACATATTACTCCAGTGCTAAATTGGCTCCCAGTCAGCTGCAGAATAGATCTGAAAATTGCACTTACTGGTTTATTAATGTCTGAATGGTTTGGGTCCGGAATACAGAAAATAAACGTGAATTGAATATAAACCCAGTTGGTCATGACGGTCTTCCGTCTCGGGTCAGTTAGCTTCAAAGTAAACATGGTGAAGCAGCATTTAGCTATTATGCTGCAAGCACGTGGCATAAGTTGCTAAGAGAAGTGAAGTCAGCACCAAGTGTAAATGGTTTCAATTCCATTTTTTTCCCAATACTATTGATCAACGTCTTTTAAGCATTCAACTAATTTTCACCATCAATACTTTTCGAAATCTACATTTTCTTTGCTTTTAAATGCCTTTAAGTTGTTTATTTGTAAATGTGTTTAATTGTCAATGTAAATTATTTTCATAACTCTTTTAATAAGCTACTTTTGGTCTCTTTGCAACCTGGCTAGAGCCGGATGGATTTGTGAATTGCTCAAAAGGAGTTCTCCACAGTATCAGATATCCGGAGTTGTTTGAACTCACAAATACTGTGAGAAGTCAGTTTGCAAGCAAGGTTATGGCCTTTGAATGTCTTCAGATGTTTGTAAATGATTATTAGGGGTTCTGCTTTTGGTTGTGCACAGCACATTGAGTTGCCGAGTGTATAAATGTGTGAGAAAGTAATTTTTTGGGAGGACTACTTCATACTTTTACAAATTCGTAAGTCACTGTATTCTTGTGTACAATTTTTGGGCTACCTTCTCAGCCCACCTCTACAAACAGATTCTCGTACCAACTCCGATCATGAAGCACCATGAAGCAATTTTGCAATGTCCTCAGCCACCAAGTACAGTAAATTGCAATTGCCACTGCATGTAAATATGAAGTGGTCAGTGGAAAAAAAAAAGGACTCTATTGGCCAGCCATCAGCTCGGGGCCCCAGTCTCCACTCGAAACCCCTCCCCACAGAACCGCCCTGAAGACAGGGGCCCCTTTTGAATGACAGCGCTTGGGGAGGGAGACGAATTTTGCTCTGATTTCCCCCGCAGCCGCAACGTCGATGAGAAGCAGTCGAGCAACTCCATTCTAACTGAATGGATTGGCATGGGGAGAAGCGGACCTCAGATCACGGCTAAGCTGCAGCTTTGGGACTGTGTAACGCTGACGATGGTTGTCATTTCGCTGCTCTATCCACCAGGTAAGTGGATGCGTGCGAGCCGTCCGGCCAAATCCGTGCTGCTCCGCTCCGAGCCCGGCGTGCCGAGCGATGGCGCTCCTAAGTCCTCAATCGGACCGGGATGTGGAACAAAAAGTTTGGAATGTCTCCTTGAGTTGTTGTGCTCACCTGAAACTTGCTCGCGTTTCCCTGATGTGCAACTATTTTATGATCTTGGCGTTACATAGTCGTGTTGGAAAAAGTTGTTGAGCCCACCGCGGGGACAAAGTACCCCTGCCCCTCACTTTGCTAGCCCAGCAGCGTGAGTTAACGCAACTTTAACTCCCCTTTTAGACAACACTTGGTCGGAAATTCTCGAAAATAATGAACACCGTATTTTAACCAAGCACCGTGCTCGAGTTAAGATCAACTTCGCTGTTTAGCTTGAAACGAAATTTAGTTAGTTTTTTTTTTTTTTTTTTGAAGTGGTGGGGAGGGGGGTTAGCTGCTAGCTAGGGTCGCTCACGAGCGTCCAAGCAAGCAGTCGAAAAAAAAAAACACACCAAATGTTGACTTTATTTTAGGACAGCGAACGAGGCTGAATGTTTTCGTCACAATTTACGAATGGATCGCGTGTACTCCACCTTGTAGTAGAAGCAAGTTGCACCGACGGTATTTTGGTGCTCGAGTTCTTAACTTTATTAGCTACCATGAATAGAGGAGGTGGAGGGGGTGTCCACTGTGGAGCTATTTGGCACGACACGAGAAACCAAACCGCTACCTAACCACAAAGCCGCCTCTCGGTGGGAGAAAGATGTATGTTTCTTTGTTGTTGTTTTTTTTTTCCATAAGTCATAGCTTTTTGAGAACGTTAAAGGTTCATATTAAGTACTTGGTATTGGGGAAATACTCCTCTTGGGACACGCACGCACACGCACACACACAATGTATTTTTTGATTCCACAGGTTGAAATTGGTCAAAGTAGCAATTGTTTTTCGTTTTTTCTTGCTCGAACAACTATTAAGAGTTAAACGTTGTATGGAAATATACAATAAAAGAGATTTGGAGACTGTGGGAAAGTTGTGCGAATCATCTAACAATCTGAAGTTCTTTGAGAATTTCTAAATGGTTACTTTTTATTGTTGATGTATCCCTTCATTTGGGTCACTTGTGGTGTAATAGTCGTAGTAGTACACTCACTCTCCTGACTTTAAAACAGGTTTCAGCCACAGAAAATGGATGAATATATTTCTTTATATTTTGACATATGCATATTGATCTGAGGATTTTGTCTGAGTGGAGGTCTGTGGATGGAGCTCAACTTCTCATAGCTGACATCATTGTTGCCTTCCTTAAACAGGCTGAGATTGAATAAACAGTCTGCTGGTTACGGCCAAGAGGAGCACGTCATTTTGCTTCCATTGCTTCAAAATGTGACTAATAAGCAATCACTTTTGACGGATTATTTTTTAATGACCGATTTAATCAGTGACCATGCCCATCTCTTTGTGGTTATTCCAAACCACATTGTGACCACAAAAATTACAACATTGGGTGCTAAACATCTGCTTTTAAAACAACTCATCCCCATCTTATAACTCTCAAATAAATGCAAGCAGGCCCTTCCTGGTCATCACGTTGGTCCCAAATGAAGATTGTGTGGTCATTTTGGGAGATGAACCATAGCTGATGGTTTCTCATGGTGATGATTGTCAGTGGGTGTCAATCGGGGCAGACTCTGCTGACCCCGATACGAGGCAGCCGATGCCCGTTGGAATTCCGAGGAGGGATGTTGAATGCCTCCAGCTTGACCTCCTTCACCGCATCTCTGTTTTATCAGGGCGAGTGCTGAAGTGCCGCGGCGGTGACGTGCATTAATCATGTCACCCCCCACCCCACCTCACCCAGTCACACAGAGTCACACCTCTGTGAAAGGGAAGAGCTGGTTGTGTGAAAAATTCCCATGGACAGGGTTGATAGTGTCTTGTCCAAGATGTCAGCTTTGGCGGAAACTGGTGACATGGAATGGCATCCTCGACTTTCTCTAAAGTGTTTTTTTTAAAAGTATTACCGAACCATGAATTAGTACTGTAAACAACACAACAATGAACACAATGGATATGAAACAAGAAACCAAAAAGACCTTTGACAAGAAATCATGTGCTTTGATGATCATAAAATCAGCCTGTTGCATTTCACTTGTACAATCCCAGTAGTTTGCATATTTTTCATTTTCACTTTTTTTTTAATAAGTTCGAGTGGATGGGCTTAGGCCAAGGAAAAATCAATTGTGTAACCATTGTTCAAGTGTTAATTTCTTAGTGAGTAATGCATAGATTAGGCAAGGGTATGATTATCTGTGCTGCCCAATCCAATTCTTAACGATTAATTACAAGTATATGACGTCAGCTATTAAAATATTGAGCAACTGACCTCTGGGCAGCATTTATGACTCATCCCAAAAAATAAATACATTGTTAATTTTTAAGTACTTTAAGTACTTTTTTCCCCTAATCATCCCTACTATCAATGTAATGTGTAAGGAGCTACTTCTCTAAAAATGAAAAGGGCAAAAAGAAATTATTCTCGCTTTTGTAGGTAGATGCAGGCGGGCGTTTCTGAAGTTTGTTCAAACTGGGCAGAGGTCAGCGCACGAATGAGTAACATTCCAGTTATTGAGATTTGTGTCGGAAAGTAAACCCTCCAAAGAAGGCTTTTTGCACAATTTTTTTTTTTTGTCGTCACTCCCATCAGATGGAAAGATCATTTTTCTGAAAGACTCCAATTTTAATACTGCAAGTTCCCAAACAGCATGGCCCTAATATTTCTCGTGTTATCTGCCCTGGTGTGCCACATAGAATAGTTATATTGGATTGGATATGGACCTCAACTATCTCAGTAGTAGCAGCCAAACCATCTTAAACAACCTCAGGCTAACCAACATAGGTTGTTTTCGTTCTAACGGTGGAATCTGCTTGCTACTTCTGGGAGAGCTTTTGAAGAGGGAAAATTTGGAAGACTCGCACGCTCAGGTTTTAATGACTTGAGGGTGATCATGGAGACTTGTCACTCCAGGTGCGCTAAACTGATCAGGTGGGCATAACAATCCACAAATTCTGTCGATTTTGTGAAACGACAGAATTCATGGACTCAAAGTTCGTGATCATTTTCATTGTAGCGTTTTATAGTAAGTTAGAGTTGGAGGTGCATGGGCCAAGGAAGAAATATTGCATGGATTGGGCAGGGGCATGGCAATCGTTTAATTAATCGTTAAGAATTGGATTGGGCAGCACAGTATCGACTGGTTAGCACATCCGCCTCACAGTGCAGAGGTGCAGGGTTGGATTACGGGCCTTCCTGTGTGGAGTGGAATGGGAATTTGACATCTAATAGTGCTAAAATTTGCAACCTCCCCCGCCAATCCATATCCCCCCGTGGCTGCGTGGGTTTTCTCCGGGTACTCTGATTTCCTCCCACATTCCAAAAACATGCATGGCAGGTTAATGAAACACTCTAAATTCTACATGTGAGTGTGAGTGCAAATGGTTGTTTGTCTACGTGAGCCCTGCGATTGTCTGGCAACCATTCAGGGTGTATGTACCCTGCCTACTGCCCGAAGACAGCTGGGATAGGCTCCAGCACACAAGGATAAGCGGATTAGAAAATGGATGAATGGATGGATGTTTTGATAATTGATTAATCGTTTTAGAAACCTTGTTTAGATGACAATTCTCCAAGTCCTCTGAATTTCTCTAAATCTCCATGAAAGCAGACTTTTTATCAAAACAAGACAATTGCTAACATCTGTTTTTAATTTGGAAAACAATTTTCAACATTTTTGCTAATTTTCTCAAGGGTGTTATGGACCCAAACCAGTGACTGAATCATAATCTATGTTTGTGTGTAGCCTGTTCTGTCAATATGAAATATCATGCTTTTGAATACAGGAATGGAAATGCAAGTTTTTAAAAAAATCTGATTAATCAATTAATCGAAAAGAATTACAGATGATTCAACTGCTATAATAATAATGATTGTTTGTTGCAGCCCTAATTATTTTTAAAACGAGTTCAGAAAATTCAGAGATTTTACCACAGTTTTCAAAAACAATAACAATTGATTATTCCAATTCAACATAATCAAGTAAACGTAGCCAATTTCCCTAAATTGAATAAAAGTCGTGCATATGGAGGATTTGGTACTTGGCCCAATTAGGATTGTTTGGCCTTGGCTGAGGAGAACATGACAGATATCCGAGTTCTCTCTTTAATGCTCATGGTTTTGATTTTGTTTTCCAGCTTACTGTCAGCAGTGTCGCATCCAGCGCTGTAATGCCGAGTACGTGGCGTCTACTTCACCTTCAAACGGCCTGCAGGAGGACGCGCCACCCGACGTAGACTACTGCATCGCGCTGCGGGCCTATGCCCTTTGCACCCGACGGCAGGCCCGGAGCTGCCGAGGTGATCTGGTTTACCACTCCGCCGTCTTCCGAATCAAGGAGCTATTCTCTCAGCACAACTGCTCCAGCGACGGACCCACATCCTCCGCCAAGCTCCCCAGCACGTCCCGTCCGGTTGTGTCGGAGCTGTGCAACTACGAGAACCGAGTTCTTGCCGCCGGTTCGGGAGGCCAGCAGAAGAAGTACGCCCACTGTGGATTATTCGGAGACCCACACCTACGGACTTTCCGGGACGAGTTTCAGACCTGCAAGGTGGAAGGGGCATGGCCTCTGATCGATAACCGCTACCTGTCCGTGCAGGTGACCAATGTGCCCGTCGTTCTCGGCTCCAGCGCCACTGCTACCAGCAAGGTAAGGATAGCCAGTGTGTTAAGATTACAACTCGGAATAGGCACAACAATCAGTCAAAATGATTGTTACATCATCATTTTCAGGCAACTCGGGTAAAAAAAAAAAGAAAAAAAAGAGTGCAGCACAGTGTTCCCTGCGGGACTGAGCCCTGCCACCAATAGCGAAAACCTACAAGTAACCAATGCCCCATCAAAAATATTTAGAATTGCCTATAAAAGCCACAAAACTGCAGCAAAACACTACTCACTTCAGCAAAGTTCCGTGGTAACAAAGATGCCACAAGGTGGCGGAAAAACACTATATGAAGCGCCTCAATTCAACACAGTTACTTGGAAGCAAGATGGCACCAAAGCAATACTTTGAGACAATGCTTTGTTGTGCCTGTTGCACAACAACAGCAACTAATAGAGAATACGTTTCTTCACTCTCAATTAGTTAGCAGTCTTAAGAAAAACAATGCGCTAAAGGCTACATCCACGAGACCTAGCATGGCCATTCCAGGCAGTTCAGTACGACACTGAAGAAGTCAACAGAAATTCAAAACACCCCTTCCATACAAAATAATACGGATTGTAAAACAGTTCGAGGACATCTAGTCAACCTTTGAGCTGCTATCTTGATCCAAAATAATTCCTAGCATGCAGGCTGTGTTGTGGAACGTTAGCATGCTAGCTCAAGCCTCATCATAAGGTACCAAAACATGTGAAGTTAATTGTCATTCCACGGTGCCTCTCGAGTCTCCCCGGCATTCCTGCCGTCTCAGAGCGGCCTGAGATCTACGAGGGGGGAGAAAGAAAGAAAGAAAGAAAGAGAAATGGGGAGCGAGGAGGGAGAGTCCTTCACCAGCGTTGAATCACTGACATGCTTGAGCGCTCTACCTTTAACACATGGGTGGTCATATGGTAGTGATTAACGCTCACTCAAACATTCTCCGCTGGCTCAATCTGGAATGTTTTTGTCACCCCTCTGGTCAAGTAATTAGCCTGGCACTTTCTGTGTAAATATGGAACGATGTGGAAAAATAGAAGAATAATTGGAAAGGAGTGTCTTTAAATGTCATAATTGCTGAAAGAAACAGCAGTAGATTGACACACAAGAGTATCCCAAAACTTTTCAGCTGTCCCAAACTTAACAAAATACACCCCTCATTGCCAGAATATGGAGATATTCTGTACATAGTCATGCTAAAGGACACGTGGATTTTTTTATCCCAAAATCAATGGCGTGCCTGCTTGAAGACACTTGGCGACTTAAGAAAATGACCTGACCCATTTTGAGCCAGAGTTTTGGAAACCCTGACCTCAAATAAACGTGTAAATAAACTGGGGTAATTGCTATGAAGGTTCATTTTAATATCAACCTACACAAACATCTCGGGAAATTAGATTTTTATTTAATTCCTGTACACATATTCTAAGGATAAAGGTCCACATTTTTGTTATATGACATTGGAACGGAACCAAGCCCCATCGATTAAAGTAGCGCTCGTTTGTGTGTTTTTCCAAAGCCTTATGCGAAGCTGAAAATGAGTGGAGGTGTATCTCTGCCAGTACCCGCATTGCCACCATCGCGCCTTCAAAGTTGGTTTCAACTTGCCAGATTTGAGACAGGAAATCATCCATCATTGTGCTGTATCCCTTCCAAAAGTGTAAATGCAACAGAGGTGCGGGCGCTTTGTCAGGTACTTTCAAAGAAACGGCTGCTTCAGGATCTCCTGATTTGTTTATTTCGTTTTCAGAGCTCAGCTGGGATACAAATCACTGTCACTGCTCGTCCAAGTGCGGGCACTACAGTCTGACGGGGGGAGATAGCGGCTCATATAACATGCTGGTCGTTGTTTTTTTTAAACGTAGGGGCCAAATGAATGGTGGGCTGGCCGAAGATGATTTCAGCTAGGAAAAGAAGTCAATGAGATTTACATGTTTGGTTCTCTGATGCCACCGTGTGGTCATCATGGTCCTGCATTTGATTAATTTTAGGACCAGGTGGTCAAACCTTGGTTTTCTTGTCAGGGCCCGTCCTTCTAAGGCCATTTAAAATTCGTGACAAAATGATGCAACAATCAATTAAATGTCGAATTTGAGTGTTTTGTGTGCTGAGGTTTTAGTCGGGCCACAGAGGTATGAAGATCCTTGTGAAACAGTTTCTGTTCTGGCAGATAAATCAACTTTTTGTGTGCTTCAACGTGTTCTCTCTGAACTCACAACAGTTTTACAAACACATGCATTCTGAAAATGTACACGCACACACAAACTATCATGGCCATACAAAATCTTCGACCCTGCCACCAAGTGTGTCTGATATCATGACGGGAAGGTCCACTCCAAAACCAAAAATCTCACCAGGATGAAAATCTAAAATGAAGGCAAAATAGACATTTAATTGCCGAGAGGTTTCTTCTGACCAGAGTATCAATTTGCTTTCAACAAAAATTGCTGAAAAATCTAAATTATAATTTGTGATTGAGACTTTAATCCTGGTTGTGAGTCAAATTTAGTTTAAATAAGAATTGTCATAATGTTATAGTCAAATAAGTTTGCTAGTGAGTGTGGACGTGCATGGTTGTTTGTCTCTGTGTGCCCTGCGATTGGCTGGCAACAGGTTCAGGGTGTCCCCCGCCTACTGCCCGAAGACAGCTGGGATAGGCTCCAGCACCCACCGCGACCCTAGTGAGGATAAAGCAGTTCGGAAGATGAATGAATGAATGAAGTTTGCTAGTTTTAAGACTGATGGGTTTTGAGCCTTGCTGCAGAAAGAACATTTTGCCAATTCAAATGTTCCTATTCTTTTGTCAGATTATTTTGCTCAAATTGATTTATATATTCGTTTTTGGGGTTTTTTCTTTTGTGACAATTTTTTTTTCAGTGTCATCAGCCCTTATATATTTTTAAAGTTTTGTTTTAAGAGGATTTGGGCAACTTCTGCTTATTTATCAAGTGGTCCGCTTCAAATGCTCTTGCAGGCTTTCGGTTTTCCACCTCTAGTTGAGGCTTTTTTTGTTTGTTTGTTTTGAAGCGTTCAAGTAAAAGTACCATTGGTAGGAGTTGGTGATAGTGCTGCAGCTATTAAATATGTTTAGAATTCAATGTTACACTGATTTTCCCAACGACTAATTGATTGCAATTTTTTGCGGCAGTCTTTGTGAAATAATCCTAAACTTTAAGCATTCTGAGTCAAATACAAAGTATTTCCTCCAGATGAGACATGATGCTTCGAGGCAGAGACTTATCTTTGATTTTTTTGGTTTGTTTGTTACTGATTCAATTGAGTTATTCGATTAATCATTCTAGTTCTAGGTATTAATATATCTTTTTTTTTCTGTGTTTCCAGATTACAGTCATCTTCAAGTCATACCGCGGCTGCACGGACCAGAAAGTGTACCAGGCCACGACGGATGACCTGCCATTGGCCTTTCAGGACGGTACTCGCAGCGGCGGCGAGAGCGGCAGCCTCACCATCACGGAGCGCGGCGGCTCCGGAGCGGGGCGTCAGGTGAAAATCCAGGCGCGCTACATCGGCACATCTATAATCGTGCGCCGCGTGGGTAGCTACCTGACCTTCGCCATCCGCATGCCCGAGGACACGCTGGACTTTTCCGAGGACAATGGCGGCCTACAGCTCTGCCTGCATGGCTGCCCGCGCAATGAGCTCATCAAGGAACACACGTTGGGCCGCCAGAGACAACAACACCGGCAGCCCGGCGCCGCCACCGAGCTGGGCCCGCTGCGTCCCCCTCACCAGGTCTACACGGTGGAGAGAGCCACGGCCAAGTGTCGAGAGACTCTGCAGGTGGAGGACGTTTACTTCCAGTCCTGTGTGTTTGACTTGCTGACAACGGGAGACCCCGAGTTCTCCATGGCAGCATACGGCGCCTTGGAGGATTTAAAAGCGCTGCCGCCCAGCAAACTCAAGCAGAACTCCCCGAGGAGTCCGCGTCTTTACAACCGAGGGGTATCACAAACAGTGGCAGTCAACGGCCCAGCTTCTGTTCTCACACTCCTACTCCTCATTGTGCTGCTTTTGTAAAACAAAAAAGATATATATACGTGTGTGTGTACTGTGTATGTAATATGTTAGATGAAAAAGACAGGTGGAAGAATCACCAGCTTGAGGAAAGAGTGACAAGACCATCGGCTTGGAATCTGGGACTGTTGTTTTAGTTTACAATCTGCCAAATTGGATTCACGCATGACAACATCCTGTCTTGTTATCTGGCTTTTTTTTTTGTTAAAAGCCGTTTGTTTTTGTACATATAAATATTTCACTCCATCTTTGTCATACTGCGCACACTCCGCCATGCAGTGTCTCCAGTCATAGCAACAGCACTTACAGTGACAGTATCAACAGCATGTTTTGTGTATTTAAATGTGATTGCACAATGCGGCATGCTAAATACACAAGCTCCAACAACTGTATGTAAAAACTACCTATCCACTGTACAGTCTATACACGTGAGGTACTTGGTCTATTCTGTGAACTGCTCCATCTTCAAGCTGTTTGGCTTCCAGTTCGAAAGGTTAAGGGGGGTGCGGGGGGAAATCTATAATATATTAAAAGAGTGTATATATGTGTTTCATATTGTGTACATTGGCTGTATAGTTGATTTACTGTAATATGTGTTACGTTTGTAGGCTATTTTAGAAAATAAACTAATGTGTTGTTCCCTATGTAATTTTATATATTAAAGTGTTGGACACGACTTAATTGTTTCCCTGCTGTTTGTCTTTTATTCCCCTCCTTTTATAGATTCAGTGAAAGTGGAAGGTGTGAGTCAGTTACATACATTTTCACAGTGAGTCTTACTGAGTAGGTGGTCCTTTTCCATCTTTCCTTCCAGGGGGAGCATGACCTGACAAAAAAAAAAAAAGTGTTTGGGTCAAGACTTTTTAATATGTGAAACATCGAAAATCTAACTTTAATACACTCTTGTAGTTCTTAATATGTCCTGATGGGGTCCTCATTCTATAAGATCTGAAAGCTTGACTTCAAATAATCAGCAAAGCTTAACATTCAACCAGCACTATTACATTTACAATTTGTCATTATTGTATGAGTCTTACGTTACATTGTGAGTGTGACACCACGTCATATACAGGGTAGAAAGATAAAAACAATCCTGAGTATGGTGGGGTATCAAATACAAGGATACGCAAGCATTCAAACTCCTATTCACACCAATGCAACAATCACGGTTTTCTACTCAAAAAGGCCCAAAGTAGGACTAACCCAGATTCTTTTGACTCAACCACCTTAAGCTTTCGCTCAATTTTAGAGAAAAGCGTGGAGGGGGTGGTTTAAGGTGCATGTGAGGCAGAGGCTCACCTGCATCATGAAGATTAAAAAACGAAAACGAGTCAAAAAGAGGTCAAAACTATTGTTTGCAATGCCACTAGTCTAAACACGCCATTCTGATTATGGCCATCTTACCGCTTTGTGTCGACTGAAAAACACCTGACAGTTGCCCAGGGCCCAGGAAACGATCAATTACAGCTCAGGTTGTGAATGTCACGTGACCAAATTCAGAAAAGGTTTTTTTCTTACTTGACTTCCTCTTTATTAAAACTCTTGTTCATTTGAACTCTCCTCTCTGATCTGTGCTTTGTATTGATTTTCTTTCGCTTTGAATCCAATAATGTCCATTATTTCATTGGCAAAACCACACGCAAAGTGTGGCAGCGAGCAGCATCACGTCATTCACCTCACATTGCGAAATCCTTTCCTATCGATTGCTGAAATGAATGGACGACAACAGAGGAAGCGATCTGGATTTTGCATGTCATGTCTGTTTTTGTCGCTTTTCACATTTCCAACATGTTTTCAGACAAATTTAACATGCCTCTAATTTTCTATTACCAGGCTTATTGAATTTAAAATGTTACATATTGAGTGTTGCTGATCACATTTAAACGTCAGCCAAAGCGCAAGGCGTGAGACAGTACCGTACTTCTTCACAAAGTCGAATTTACCATTCGACAACCAGGTAACTGCCTCGACCTCCGAACCGCTCATAGATATAAACAAAATAAAAATACAATTACAGCATTTGTTAACATTTGGTTTGCATTTCACATCTTTAAAAGTACATGAAAATGCTTAATCTTGATCGTTTTGATCGCTGCGCCGTCGCTTCCTCATGAAATGGACTTGCCCATTTTTTGACTGTACGTGTTCAGACTTGATTCAGGAAAATGATACAAACGTGTTGGCGTGCTTATGCTGTGAGGAAAATGAAACAACAGCTGCAGTCCCTTCATTCATTCTATGTTGCGCCAGGTGAAAGCTAAACGCACACGATATTACAGTGGACCCCTGCATGCTCGCAGTTTGGCACTTGATGATACGCATTTTGACAGATTTTTCTCAATAGTTTTAAACATTTTAAAAAATATATTTGTCGTGTTTCTTTACCTCTTATTAACACACCTGGACAGACCGGACTTGCACCGTTCCCCTTCCCGCTTTATTTTACCCTTTTCCGGGAATACAAAGTCACATGCAAATACGTCATCACGTAATTTAGACGTACATTCAGGAATGCCATACACTACAATATTTTTGTTTGTTTGTTTTTGTTGGTTCACTCCCATTGTTCCCAAATTTTAAAAAGACATATTGAATGTTTATCAGAGTTATTTTACGAATTTTGGGTGTTTAACCCCCAGGCCCCCAAATCAACTCAATGAGCAGTCAATTATACGCAAATGTTAGGTGTTCGCGGGCCTGCTCAGTTCTTATTCCCCACAAAGAGCAGGGGTCCAATATTTAAAAAAAAAATGTCTCAAAACTGGATTCATAATGGGATTAAATTAATTATGGAAGCCCGAAGCCAGTAACCAGTTTTAAAGGTCAGGTTGCTAATTTAATCTCAAATACACCACCCTGTTTGGCTCATAAATTTCATGATCGGACTGTAATGTCAGGACCTCACCGCTTGCTACTGGGTTAGGGTGCAATATGGAAAGATTTAGAGTAGTGTAAACTAGGGTATGGGTTCGAGTAAGGTTAGTGTCAGGGCTTTATTGGGTTCCCTCCAGGATAAAACAGACAAGTTGTTGTTGATTTTATTGATGGATTGAACGTGTAGAATAGTGATGTGTGGATGCAATAAATCTGATCATATTTATGGACGGTAAAACCTCAAGGATGCCATATGGGCAACAAATCTGATGTATCTGCAGTGTGAACAAGGCCTTAGAACTATTGAATGCATGGCATGTCGCACCATTAGGAATGTAAGTCTGCGCACATTAACAATTCATGTGCTGTAATTAGCCAGACATGGACGGAAGGAATTTAAATTGTCAGCTGAGAGCCAAATGATTTGTCACATACACCATCATACTTAATCCCCTCACGTCTTGCTTGGTTTTACGAAGCGAGGGTTTGGAACATGGACGCCGCTGACATGTGTCACCACACTTCATTAAAAGGCCTCGCAGATGCTATTCTGAAGAGGATGCAGCAGGTGACTGGATGGATGCGCGCCATGGTTGACTCGTGACTGGCTCTTAAATTTCAGGTTTCTGGCGTCAGTGTCACGGCGAAGTGACGGCAATGTTTGCAGCGGAGGGGGGGGAAAAAAAAGGGCAGATGCTATTTTTAAAACCGCTGCAGGCCTAGTCTTGATTCATGTCATGTGTTGAGGTGACAGGCAGCGCCACTACGATGCCATCATAAACCCACCAGAGCACCTTTCTTTCACATACAGTTGAAAGTTTTTGACAACCTGGGTGCATCTAAGGTTGTTTCAATCCATTGTTTGAAAATAGAGGTCCACTTTAGAAACAACAATGTATACTATGCACATTCATTTTCTGGTTGTATTTTAAAAACTCAGTGTACGTGTTTCTTCGAGGTGAAGCAGTATGTGGTTCAATGTCCAAGGTTTTTAGTGTGCAGCAAGCGCTGGAACCATATACAATTTTAATTTTCCACCAACATAACCGGGTAATGGCTGTTTGCTAAAATTACGTGATGAAGGTTTCGTAGGTTTTCGTCTCAATATGTGCCCCCCACCAATAAATAAATAAATATCTGAGCTTGCTGACAGGTGGGACATTTTGGGTTAATGACAGCATTTATTGCGCGCGTGTTGACCCTTCGCTTAGCGACATGAATCAGTTAGCAAGGTGACTGTATACTGTTTGCCTATTCAGATTTATTGCAAGGTTTTTTATTCTAATTAATATTTCACGATGACAGAGCGGTCATGCTCAACAACATCCAACTCCACGCGCAATAAACTGCGGAACACAACTAGTTCACGGTTTCAACCTCGGCAGAAGAAAGACAAAATGCTGGTTGTATAAAATGATTTTTTTTTTTTTAATCGAATAAATAGTTGGAGCGATAGTGATTCCAACGAGGATACCAATGGCACTTTACAATCCACTGATGGCTGAAATGCCTTTTTCTTTTTCTTATTTTGACGCCCTGTCGCGACTACACAACTGTTCAAGCACTGTGTTAGCCATCACAATTGCTAGTCCCTGAGTTCGTGTCGCGGGCAAATAACTCCTACAGTGTGAAATGAAATTTAAAATTTGAAATGAGTGACGTAAATACCATCAATTCGTGATTTGACATACTTCATAGTGTTTTTAAAATGTTTGTGGAACCCTTGGAAAAGGTATACGTATTAAACTATCCCCAGTCTTAAACTATATGAAGGACTTTGGCAGATGATGCTCACCTACCCTGTCTTGACTTTGCCCCTCCCGTAAACAAGGACAATTACCATGCTAATGAGGTGAGGGGAAAAAATGCGTAATGAGTGATTGATACACTCAATGGGGAAATTAATTTGATATTAATAGAGCACTTGGCAAGATAAATAGATAATGGTGTGTGAGTCTTCTCCTTGATTGATAACGGACAGATTGATGGCTGCCTTAATACAAGGGGCATCGTGGTCTTTCAATTAGGTGAAGAAGTAATTGGTTGAAATGGAGATTTTTTTTTAATTTAGGGATTCACATTAGCTAATATATACAGCATTAGCATAACACATGAAGAGGAGCTGGAGGTAAAATTAGGTATTCGGACTGAATTTTCTAGAGAAATTCCTCGAAGTAGTACAAAACTATTGGGCTATGTCAATGTTTCATAAGATGTAGATTTTTGGCAAAGTGTTTCCTCTTCTTACAGTTTGCATCTTAAGAGTGCAGCTGTGACATCAAGACTAATTAAATATCGACAAAAGATAGAATAGTGGCCCATTGTAGTGACCAATGGACAAATTCAACATTATGGGCTCTATTTTTGTCGCTGGTGCATCTGCACCGTGGCACAAATGTGGCGAGTCCTGATATTCATACCAGCGCAAGGCTCGCTGTACAGTATATATGCCAATTTGGCAGACACATCTCTGCCTACCTGGGCAAACCGGCGTAGCAGAATGAGTATCTTATTAATGTGCCAAGCAGAGTGACAGTTTGGGGGGTAGGAAGTCAATGTAAACCTTACGCCTGCTCAGACCACGTTTCACAGTCGTGCAGGGGAGCCAGCTAGTCTAACTCGACATATTTCGCTCATCAATATTCGAACAGCAGGTATCAAACCCTTTGAGTTATTTTATTATATTTTTAAATCATCCCACCGGGTAGCACAATGATGGAGGGGCACAAGATGATTGGGGCTGGCGTGCGGTTTCCATGTCCCCCACTTCATGTCTCAAATTTGCTTCTGCTAAGTCAAGATATGAGTGCATCACTAGTGCACTGCATTTAAAGGGAATGAGAGGAGGCCCTCTAATTGACCACGTTTAAAGTCGGCTATGACCACTCCCAAAGCAGCGCAGCCCTCCCTCTCAAATAGAGAACATGCAAACTCCTCACACGAAGGCCAAATTCAAACATACGACCTCTGCACTGTGAGGCGGACATGCTAACCAGTCAACCACCGTGCCGCCTATCTAAAAATTTACTTAAATTAATTTTTTACACATGTATGACAGATAATAAATAATGTCAACTAACATTACTTAAAATTCTCCAGTACAATTTATAAAGGTTTTATGATGCTGACAGTTTGACTGCCGCAAACACGATTTTGATTAGAATTGTTCTGTATGGGGAACATATTTCCTGCAACAGTTTGCGATGGACCATAGCATCAGGAATGCGATCGGCACGTTGCATTAAAATATGCAGGTTAAATGGCACGTGGGCAGTTGGTCAGCTGCACTTGTCAACTCATTTGGATGTTCATGTGCGATTGTGTTTGCACCCCGCTTCCAGCAAATGATCACCTTGTGTCAGTCGTGCAGCTCACGATATCGCCCATACAACCTCCATAACCTTCTTACCCAAACATCCTTCCTAATGATGCACTGATTATTGCATTTGGCACAACATCTAATTTATGTGTCTTGTTACGTGGATCATCACTGCAGAACGTAGTGAGACCATACTCTTTCTCGTCTTTCATGGTTGTCTGTGTGTGTGTGTGTGTGTGTATGGGGCAACTCTCGTCAACTATCTCCCACCGCAGGTTCCCTCATACCTGACCAACTCTATGTGTCGGCCCAATAATCAAAGTGACAACGACCAAGTGGACATATCTCACCCACTGGCTGACAAAACAATGTGCCCGCTGACTTACATATCAAATTGAGCGCTTCTTGGCAACTGGCAACAGGGGCGGAGGGAGGTGAAGAGGTGTTGGGCTATGATTGATTATGATTGGCCAGTTTATATTAGTAAACACGCAGCTCTACAAGCGTTTAAACTCTTAATTCTGAATAAATGGATGCAGACATGCTGTGCATCACAATATGGATGATGGCACTCAGGGGTTTGACCTCAGCCAAGGCCGACCAGTCCTTTGAATCAGCGTGTAATTGTGCTCGTTAATCAGAATTTCTGATAAATTAAATACAGCGGTGAAATGCTTTCCAACATTAACAAGAATTTTCTTGTTAATTGATAAAATCAATCCCAATCCGGGTGATACTTACCTACCTGCTGCAATGAATAAATAAAAAAACACATTAATAGATAAAACCTGTATCACACCTTTATCCAGATTCTGCATATGTTTGACACATGTAACCACAATTTATGCATTTCGTTCGTAGAAAAAAATAATCACAAGGATATACCTAAGTGTATTTTTCAGACTAAACTGTAAATGACACTTTTTCAGTTTGACCGGTCCTGCAATTTATACTCAGATGTGACATATATACATTAAAATTAGAGCTTGGACTCACACCAATAATCACACATTCCCTAATTGTGTTGATGGCAACATTCGGAATTTTTACTTCTAACTACGACCTTATTTTTTTTTTCTTTTTAGTTTGAAATGACTTGCATGAACTAGAATCCTGCATCACATTGTGGACCAAGGTAGAATCCTGGTCAGTTATTGTGCCTTTCGGTGCTGGAAACAGTAAATCCTTGTTGGGGGTGGATGCTGCATGCTAAACTAGCAAGCTTGCTAGAGACAGTCCCACATTTGTTGCCATGACTACTTCTTCTATTTCTTTCCATTCATTCTTGTACATTCTTTTTGGCGATTGGCAAATTTTTTTTGTGCATTACCTCCACCGTCATTTTTCTCTTACATAATACAGACATCATTTTAAAAAAATGATCCACGCTGATATCTGGATCTGCTCCAACATTTTCCTTGGTGAAGCAATTTTATTTTAGCGTCAAGCGAACAAACAGCGACAATAACGTAACTTCCTTTTTGGAGAGATAAACATCTGGCCATATATGTGTTTTCATTGGATTTATATACAAGTCACAAAACTTTTAACAACCCTTCCCCAGTGAATGCGCTCGGATATTAAGCATCTGCATAATAAATCCGGCTAAATTACGACAATTTGCAATTCCCTCCCTCAACAAAGCCAACATTATACCGTAATTTATGATCTCCCCAGACCAGGGGCTGCGCAAAGGGCGTGAAGATAAGAGTTTATCAGGAAGGGATTGATTTTCATTAAGTGATTGCAATAAAGATGAACTGCTTCATGTGCACGCTGACCAAGAGCTACACTTTGTAGTAATTGGGACAATTTATTTCATGAGCCATTTGCTCTACTCGTTTTTTTTTTTTTGGCCTTTCCCATCAGCAGTAACTTGATTATTACCTTAAGAGTGCAATGACATCATCAGTGTTTACTGTAGTGCCTGATGCAATGTTGTTGTTCTTCAATTTTATGTAGCCTATCAAATGTATTTTTTTCAAATAATTAAAATATTGTTTGTACTGTACTACTATTGCAAGGTGATGAATATTCCAAGGGCGGAGCTATTATTTGTGCAACAGCACCCCCTGTCTTGAAGGGGTGGAATCTCACACACATACGAACGATACACAAGAAAAAACATCCAGTCTGATTTTTTTCATAATTTATTGTAAAATTGGAAAAAAAGGAGAGAAAGAGAGAAAAAGCCCCAATAATCATTTCCTTATTATTATTGTTATACACATCTTTACCTTACCTTGGACCGCAAATTAAATTAATCTCAAATAAATACATAAATAAATAAATGAATAAATAAATAGTTACATACTTGATTGATAATTAATTATAAAATCATTAATCATCAGTCATTAATATGAAGTCATCTAAGCAGCAAGTCTTAAGAAAATTTCAGCAAAGGTAGGGGGGAATGTTTGTTTGGTATCTCAGGCTAATAATCATAATCATAGGAATAATAATACATAACACGTGATTTTTTTTGTACCCCTTGAATATAGCATATATATAAAAAAGATACTGCTTTTCCCTGTCAGTTGATCCATGCTGTACTGACACTGCCACAAAAAGAGGTGGCAATTAAATACTAAAAAGAGAAAACAGAAGGAAGAAACGTACAACCTGTAAACAGCGTTTGCCCTTCCACTATTACGTCATAGTACTGAGTTGCCTCTATTGCCCTCTGTAGGTCAGTAAAGTGTACTCCACCAACTTTGTCTGACTTTGTTTCCTTTGTGCTGACAAACCAAAATATTCATATCTTTAGAGAGCAAAACTATGAACCGCCCGCCCCTCCCACCCCCGACGTTACAAACCCTCACCTATATGGACTCCTGCCCGACAAAGAAAGGTCCTGTGCTGATTTTCCATAATGTACAGATTCTCATATTTATAATAAGCTACCATCCTTAGCATTCAAACCATATTGTTATCGAAGTTGTACCAATATTCATAATCTTAAACCCACCCAGCCCCTGTTGAGCATGCTCAGAGATTGAAAGGGCACTATGGTAGGATGATTTATGAAAGAATGAAGAGATGAGAAAACACGGCAAAGGTATGAATGAGCCCTCGCACTCCCATGTAGAAAAAAAATGCTGAAATAAATCGGAACGTTGAATTGATGCAATATAATATATATATATATATATATATATATATATATCTATATATATATATATATATATATATATATATATATATATATATATATATATATATATATATAGATCCAGATACATGTTTTAGGTATATGTAAAGCTTGCGTAAAACATGTATCTGGAGCCAGATGATTTTATTTTATGCTACCATTTTAAAAAATAATTTAAAATGTCAGTGTCGGAGGTGC
>CAAKHF010010868.1:3445-17957 GCA_901007745.1 Hippocampus kuda
GAACACTCTAAATTGTCCCCAGGTGTGAGTGTGAGCGCGGATGGGTGTTCATCTATGTGTGCCCTGCGATGGGCTGGCAACCAGTTCAGGGTGTACACCGCCTCATGTCCAAAGACATCTGGGATAGGCTCCAGCATGCCTGTGAGGAAGAGCTGGTTATTAAATGGATGTTTGGATGGATGGTTTCTTCTGTTGGGCATTTCCGCTGCACTGGGTAATAGTTTTCATGAAGAAAAGGAAACATGTTGTCTGGATATGCCTTCATTGTACTTCTGAGTGCGAATTTTTCAATAGAATGTCTGACCTACATCGTTAATTATCATCTACCTGTCAAAACAAAACTTCGTTTAGTTCGAGCGTTCAACAGCCAAGTCTTTAGACCAAGCAAGGGTGTTAATGTCTTTTTCTTTCTTACACAATAGTGGACACATTTTTCATGCCCTACTTTCACTAAAATGTATCATTCGATGGTTCCAAAAGAAAGGACAACAAAATAACCGTTGCGAGCTCTGCTTGAGATGGCTTTTGCATCAATGTGATCTTGTCAGTGTTGACTTTTTATCATCATATCCGAATCAGATTGCAGAGTAGGTCACACGGGGCATGTGTGCCATGCTCAGAATGAAAAACATCTAACATTGCCAGAGGGCAGAGACTGGTGATGTAAAAGCTTACGTAATATCACTCGTCCTGAGCGTTCAAATGAAGTAATTATGATACCTGATTTCATTTGAATAGTTTTATTCTTCCTCTGCTCTTATAAATTGGATTCTTGACATTTTATACCCAGCGGTATCTCATAAATGTGACGAATGTTTCAATTTGCACACTGCACTTTACATATTTATACATCAAATTCATTTTGACCTTTTAGGTTGGTCTTGCGTCAAGCAGGGATGCTGCCAAAAAAAGTACTGCATTGTCATCTCTGTCACATTCCATATCAGTCTTATCATTACCTTTTATGCAGGCACTGTCACTTACAACAACAACATACAAATAAAATAAAACAGGCGCTGAGATGTGTTATTTTCTCACCTGATTGTTCCGGATTATTTTGAACTAGAAAGGGAACTTCAATGTCCTGAAGGGGTTGAAAAACAATCCACAGTCACTTACACTGAAAAGTAAAGAGGCTCTGCCCATATGATGTATGTTTGAGGCCTCGTTAATGGATGAGTATGTGCAAAAAATCACTCATGTGGTTTTCTTTTATGCCTTTAATGACTGTCTGTTAAAATATTTAAGAATGGTCTCAAACCAGCTTGACCGTGCTGATTGTCTTAGCTACCGCAATTATAGGACTAATCGACCCACAGGGGAAATTTACTGAGGTTTACTCACATACATCAGCTGATGTCTGTCAGTATTCTTTGTGTATTTCCTACTCCATAACCCACCCATCAAAAAACCCCAAAAAAACCAACAACCCCAAAATATAATAAAAACTGCATCATATATGCAATGAATGAGCTAGACTCAATCGCATGCTAAATTGAACAATATGAAAACACATAGTGCTACAAATGTGTTTGAAACTGCAAGTGCCCCTAAGGGTAATCTTCAGAGAATCTCTTCATTTGAGGAGACTTTTAGTATGTCCTTGTAGCCCAAAGACCCTTGCATCAATGTGATGTGTTAATAGCTGTGCACCACTCACATTCCGATTAAAGGCCTTGCCTTGCCGGTACACTATAAACTATTAAATAAAGTTAAAAAAAAGGCTTAAACGCCAGTGGAGATCAGCAGACCTGGAGTACAACCACTGAACTGAATATGCAAACTGTTTTTTTTTTTTTTTAGATTTTGTCACATGGACGTCGACAGAAAGAGCCCTTTCAATGCTATTCAATTGAATTGTACACTATGCAACATTTTTTAAAGGGTGCACCACAATTTTATTTCACATAATCAAGTTTTTGTGATACAGACTGGACCAGAACGCCAATTACTGTAGCAGTACAGTACATATACAGTTTTAATGTTCCTTTTGAAATGACACACTATGGTGCCAAAGCCGTATCTAACAGAAAAGTATTACTTTGACGTCATCTTTTGGAAACTTAGTGTGAAAGAACTATGTTGAATTGAGGGTAGGGAGATCCTATTTAGGCAAGGACCACGAGAGTGGTCAAATCTGTCTTATTGAAAAGTAATGCTATCACACCATCTTGTGGCATCTACAAGCAATAAAACATTTTTATGGTGAGAGGAGTCACTTGCAGTTCTTCACTATCCGTGGCAGGACTTAATCGGCTGGAATTTTTGTACCAGTATTATGCAAGTACATCCATCTGGCCATAAAAAAGAGTAGGAGTAATATATAGAATATAAACAGAGCAGTTCCTTCATTGTATAGGTTGGGACTATTGTAACCAGAGTGCTCCCTGTATCAATAATAAGAAAAGTAAGCATTATATTACACAAATGACAGAACACACCTAAGGAACAGCCTAATAAATTAACCAAATCGATAAAATACGTTTAGGTGAGAATTTTATTGCTCTATTTAAATGACATTACATTAGCAGGCATATTCACTTTTATCATGGGTACGAACTAATAGATTACCTTAAAATCGTTCCTCGACTGTCCTTCTGACTCAAAACATCTCAAATGATCTTTCCTTGTTGAAATGAATGGGTTACAGCACAACTACACAGATGCTAACCATTAGCCTTAAGCTAGTGGACGTAAGGCGAAGCTACATGGCTGAAAAACACAGCGTGTAATCGTCTTTGTTTGATGTTTAGTTTGACAGAAAACTTCAAGTGAGAGAGGCAATAAACAGATGGAAGCCTTTTTTCCCCCCAAGAATATTTAGTAATTCTATTAATGCTTTGCATTCCCCCTTCTCAAACAAAGCAGCAACCGAGGTTTTTCTATTGCAATTTCCTTTAGCGATTGAGGAGTGGAAGAAGGCTGGAGAGAGAGAGAGAGAGAGAGAGCAAGACAGAGGCAAAGCGAGAAGGGGGCGGTGCCTGGCTTGGCGAATGTTTTCAGCACCGTGGACAGCTCCAGTCTCACTGCTTGTGTCTGGGCTCAAGCGACAAGCAATTGCATCCATCCACACATACAAGCATTTGTCTCTGTCTTACTGTGGATTGTGTGGACTCGTGCTGCTCCTATACTGTTTGAAGTGTCAGTTTTTTTTCCCCTCCCTAAAGAAGTGGATCCTGCCTGGATCCTGCCTACACTGAGTTCTTTTTGTCTTCCACTCACATCGGAGCATGGCTGCATGTCTCCGTGACTGTTACTGATGTGTGGGATGTTCCTCCATGCCGCGTGGATCCTACTTTAGGATCTAAAGAAGCGGTGTGAAGTTTGGGCTATAGGCGAGCCGCATCTGCAACAACAACAACGGCAGCGGCTGTGAGGCGGTGAGTGGTCCAGACGCATTCAACAGCCAGGATGAGGTGCCTGTGTGACTTTTTAAATTGCACTTAAAGACAGAGGAGGAGCCTGACATCTGCAGGACCAGACCTTCTCATCGAGCATCTGCAGGAAGCCTCGTTTCACACTCTTTCCCCACATTAGCGTAAAACCAAGACATCAGAAATGAAGAAGTTTCGGAAGGTGTTGGACGGGTTGACCACCTCCTCTCCAGGTGGCGGGACTATTGGATCTCCGTCGTGTGGCAGCGCCGCTGGGACCCCAACCACAGCGCCTACCCCCAAAGAGATCGACGTGCAGGAGACGCTCGTGTCGGAAAACTTTCAGCTGTGTAAGGTGGGTGCTTGCATGACCAAGCTTTGCTCCAGCCTTGCCGTGCTTGTGTCCTCCCCACCCACTTTATTTACGTTCACACACGCCGTGTTGACAATGGACCACCCCTAGGCATCCTGTGGTGTAATTTTTCATCCAGTGCTTGGGTGAAAGTTCCCCATAATGCAACAGAGGAGGACTCGCAACGTCATTTTTCCGTCTTTTCATTTTAATGCCCCCTCTGACAAATCCATTTGTCATCCTTGCACATGGGATCATATCTGGCAAAGCTGACATGTGGCTGCAGTTTTGGGAAGCTCCCACCAGTATGTGTACAGCCCGCTCATGTGACCCAAACACCCAGAGAGCATGTCGGTGAAGAGCAGCCTTCGTGTTGCATCAGCAAGGACACATAAATGGTGTGGAGGCGATGACATAACTGGTGTCCCTCCCTTGCATACAAAGTGCACACAAGAGGGACCCTGCAGTATGTCCTCATAGTTGATGTGCTTTTCACTCGGGGGTGGGGGCCTGGTGCTGATGCTGATGTGCGTGTTAGTGTGTTTCTGGGGTTATACGGTAGGTGTATTTATAGCACGGTGCATTTCGGGGTTGACTGCAGTGATTATTTCTTGCGCTTGAAAGAAAAGGGTGAATTTTGGCGAGCCGTGTGAATAATTCATTAAGAACCTAAGAGAATGTGAGTTGTTTGCGGTGCTGTATTTCCAGAGTGGAGGGAGAGGTGGGAGTTTGTCTTTTATTTCTACAAAGGGATTGGAGAACGAGGAGGCGACGGTTGATTCACAAGAAAAGGATGCTGCAGAGCACCCTCACAAAGCTGGCTCACAGGCAGACGGGGAGGAGAAAGTGCTGGAAAATGAGCGGCAGGATTGTTGAGTCCCATGCCGGAAGCTGCGCCTTCTCGCTGAGTGCTTTAATGCACTCTTGATATTAAATACACAAAATTGATTGAAGTGCATCAAATTCCAACTCAGCACTGTGTGTGTGTGTGTGTGTGTGTGTGTGTGTGTGTGTGTGTGGAAAGGTGAGTTACACACAATCACTCCTTTGCCTCCATCCATTTCTCACTCCAGACAGAGTTCAAAGGTTGATGGACAGGTTGTAAGTCTGACTCGTGTCGTATCAATCTTGTATTTATTTCTACCATTCCCCTACACATGAAACTTGGCTTCAAGTCAATCGAAATAGAAAAGAAGAGTAAGAAGAAGAAAAAGAAGACACATCCTGATATCACTGCCTTTATATGCAGGCTCTGTTTGAGTTTTATATCTATATATATATATAGATATAATATATCTATCTATCTATATATATATATATATATATATATATAGATAGATATATATAGTATATATATATATATCTATATCTATATATATATATATATATAGATATAGATATATAGATATATCTATATATATTATATATATATATATATATAGATAGATATACTGTATATATCTATCTGTGTTGTGTTTATTATTTTACTTTATGTAAACTGTTTTGTTAAGCGCTTTGTTACAGCTGCCGCTGTTGTGAAAGCGCTATATAAATCAGCATGTATTGTATTGTTATAGACATATATGTGTATAGATGTATGTGTATATATGTATGTACTGTATGTGTATGTGTGTGTGGGGGTGTGGGGGGGTTCCTGGCTAACTTCTCAAAGTCATGATTTGCGTCCTCACCATTTAAGTGTGGGAAGTTGCCCTAACTCCTTTGTTTGGATTGCCTTTCACATGTTTTAATTTCAAAGCAGGCTGCAGTGGAAATTGTGGTGGGTGAAGTGCTGGTGGAAGCTTTTATTGAACGCTCCCTCAGACTGAATGAAATCAAGGGAGAAATTTAATGTAGCAGGTAGCTGAATGGCTCATTGAATCTTTCCTCTCATTTCTAAGAAGGGGCTGAGGGAATATGAGCTGGGAATCAGTCACAGGCTTTTGTTCTTGGTTATTTGCCAGGATTGGAGTAAAAAATAAAAGTGATGTGAGCGCTGTATGAGGACATTGAACTCAATTCACTTCACAATAAGCAGCGGTTTGGTAATTGGTTTTTCTTTTTTTCTTTTTCTGAAAAATGCTTCAGTCGATTTGGAACTACACTCACTTAGGTTTACTGTCAAACTTAACATTCCTTCTTGTTAATTCCTTCTTCTGCAATTATAACAACCGCATATTTGTCTTAAAAAACAGCTCCTTAATTCTGACAAACAATGCAAAACGCCATAGATATGCTAATTAATAGTATTGGTGGTAATGTTACAAACCTTTAAACAAAGGATACTTGAACAAGATAATATAAACTGAAGGGATTGTACCATTGCTGATTCCGAATTCAAATATACACTATAAATAAACAAATGCATTAAAATTAAAGGGTTCATTCTCGGCATATGGGCCACAGCTCCACAATTTGGCAATTGACTGTGTAATTCCTTTAGAATCTTGCCATAACAAACACACCAACCAGCAAACGACTATCAAAACAATACCTCTTAGAAATAGCACTTTTGGTTTGGCTCTTGCCCAACAGCATTCCTAAATTGATCCACTAATATCTTCCCATAATAGGCTATACTGTGTTACATGACCATGAAACATCAACACTACTGTTGCAGCATCCAGGTTACACAGAGGTGAAACACGGAGAACTAGAGCACAAACAATATGCTCTTAAAAGCAGCACATAGCCCACACAAGACCAAAAGCATTAAGCTTTCCTTTGCTTACGCTACACTTGGACGCGTTGACACAAGCAAGTATGGTGAGAAATGTGCTGCAATGTCAGCACACAGCGAGTGCAAACAGGTCCAAAAGGGAACAACGTGTGCTCCAAATATCTGCCGACGAGACGAGAGAACAGTAAAAAAAAAAAAAAAATCTGTTGTCAGAGACTGCTTCAAAAGTCTAGAAACAGTTTTATGGTGTGATGTTAAACAGTTCCTGAATGAATTTTCTGATATTATGGCTATGTTTAGCTAGCCGGCTAGCTATCTCTGCAAGATGATATGTTTTCAGAGCAGAATGCCCATTGCCCAGTGGAGAACCAGAAGAACCTGTCAATTTTTGGAGGCTTTCCAGGGTCATGAAACAAAGCTGCCTAGCACAAATGAGCATGAAAATCCCAGTAAAGTGAAAATAAATAAACTACGTTTAACAAACCAGTGACGCTGTTCAGAGCCCAGTCAAATTTGAATGACTTCCAACAATTGCCAAAACTTAGACCCTGAAAAGGCAATGCTGCTGAGTCTAAAATCTTTCTTATGCCTAAACATACCGTCTTGGCCCAAATATAAGACGGTGTTTTTTTGCATTGAAATAAGACTGAAAAAGTGGGGGTCGTCTTATATTCGGGGTCTAGACATTATACCCATTCAGGACACTAGATGGCGCCAGATATCATTGAAGCGAATGCTGAACTTGACTCCCCAGGCCAAAGTGAACCCTTGTCACGAAGAATAAAAATTTCTGTATAAAAAAATAATGTGGTGTTCAAAAAAGTCTTTTTTCAAATATGAGTCTTGAAATAGAGGGGGTCGTCTTATAACCAGGGCCGTCTTATATTCGGGCCAATACGGTAATTACAAGTTTGAGCTGTGAAAATACAGTATGTATATTCACTAAAAGTCCCCCAATGGGTGGAAGATAACCCACTGGCTTGTTGCGGGGCTTTTTCACACGGCAAGAACGAGGCATTTGAAATCGACAGGACCAGCCTGAAGCCCTGGTCTATACACTCGCTGCGTGACATGCATACACACTTATGGCCAACTATGAGGCGCTCTTAAGTGGCCATGCCATTGGGCTACCTGAAGGGAAGACCCATTTTTGGTGTCTCGGTAGATAGCTGAGTCTTTAGAAGAAACAATAAATTGGTTGCATTGACACAATTGTTCAAGTAGGATTTTTTTCCAATGTATTCATACAAAAAGAGCACTGTCTTATTTTCCATGCTTTGCACATACTTTATTGTCTCGGTTTTGGCACACATGTCAAGAGCCTGAAGGAATGTTAAAAAATAACTCGTACCCCCCTCCCCCCCTCCACAAAAAAGAGGCCACTTGACGCGCACTCATTATCACACGCGTTTGAGTGCAAACTACTTAATATTGTAGGATCTAGAGCTTGTTAAAATGTCCACCCATGGGACACCTTCAGGCCATTTCCGTTTATAATATCCTTAACAGAATTGTGTCCGAATGAGCTTTGCGATGACTCTTCATACCAGCAAATTCACACCGAATGGTAAAAATCCTTACAATGTCAGTCAGGGAAATCAAACAGGACACATTTTACAGGAAAATGTAATTACTTTTTAAATGTTTTTTTTTTTCAGCTACTCATCTGCTGAGGATTAATTTGATTGTAATCAGATTCAATTTAGGTAACATTGTGCGTTCAACATCTGGAGTTATACCAAGGAGCTTTAAACCGAAACAGCTTGACTCTTTTTGGATGGGTTACTATGTATTTTATATGCCAGATGGAATCATTGAAAAGATGATTTCCTTTATGATATGGACATTTAAACACAATCCCTTGAAACTTTGAGAAGTGTTTCTTTTGCTCATGGCAATAGTAGACGTTCACTGCAGTGTTGTGGAAAAGTTTTGCTTTGTTGTTGTACCCTAAAGTGTCAGTTCGAAAGTGTGTTTTGTTTTCAGCCCCAGCTGGAGTGAAGGGCGTGCCCCTCTATCATTTACCATTCAAGTCTGCCAAGTATTTTAGGACTGCCAAACTGGCTAGTTTCTTGTCGGATTATTGGCCTTGCTCACTGGAGTGCTTCAAGTGTTTCCTCGGCCTCTCGATACTCTCCATTGTTGCTCTCTTTATTCATAGAGTCTTGAAGTCTTAAGTCTTTTGATTTTTTACTTATTGCTTTTGCTATTTGCCTCCTTGACATTTTGTTTATTTATTCTTGGTGGTTCCCTAGTATCTTGTCTTTTGCAAGAGCTTTTATTAATTCATTTTTTTCTCCTGGCTCCTTGTGACCAGCGATTTCTGTGTGTTCTACTAAAAGTGCACCACTTTTCTGTAAATAAATATTTTTGTTGTCACACTTTGTTTGAGGCTGCATTTCTAGAATCCAAAAACATTTTTCGGTTTGGTCCAGAATTGGCGTCCATTAGTTGACGGAAATAAATGCTTGACAGGTTGAGGCTGCTCCGTTCCCTTTTGGTGATCATTAAATCCTTTGTCTGACATCACCTCGCTGTGTTCCCAGCAACACTGCAGACTCTCAATGAGTGTGATGAGTCAGTCTGATGGACTTTCAACTAGTCTCATTTTACCATGTGTCAGAGGCCTCAAGGGGTTTCTCGAGTAAGAAGGAGGCGAGGTCAGGCTAAAAAGGAAAGCTGACAGAAAAAAAAGCTCAACAAAACTATGACAGAGAATCGATGTTTGACATTCACTCGGAGCATGGAGCTCTGCGGCAAAGGCAAAAGCAGCTTGGCCACCAAGAGCCGCCTTAATCGGGCAGGGTCATCGGCGTTTGGCGCAAAAGGAATCTTGAGTGATGCCAGCATGTGCAGTCTCAGCAACAGACCCTAATTCCCTTAAGTCAACTTCCGCAATCACTCTCTCAAAAATGGATCTCCTGGCACGGCAAGAGAGAATGTTCCTGGCAGGATAAAGGAAATATACCCTGGTACTTGTTGCACATAGCAAACACTCAAAAAGATGCTGAAAAATTGTGCTTACAGTCGTTTATGAACAGACCAAGATACTTTTCAGTTGAAATTAAATGGTGCAAATGTGCGTTAATGCTTTACATTCTGACATAGAGGCGATTCAGATCAAATATCCCAATGTAGTTGATTTTACATGTGTGGTGGTTAGCACATACTGTGTGTCTTCCAGTTGAAAGGTTCTGGCTTCAAATATTGACTGAGGGCCAAAAAGTCTGAGGCCCTCCTGTGTGTTGTTTTCATGTGCTTGTGAGAATTTTTCTTTCCGCCTTCCTCCTATGTTTCAGAATCATGCAGGTTAGCTCAATGAAGACTTTAAATTGTGGAAATGGTTGTTTGTCAGGATGCCCCCTGTGGCTGGCTGGTGACCAGTGCGTTAGGTTAACATTTATTCCAACACAGTGGAAAGTGGAGCCTCCCTATTTTCCAAAGTCAGCTGGGGTAGGCTCCAGCTCGCCGATGACCCTAATGAGGACAAGCACAAGAGCAAATGAATGGAAAATGTGGGTTGCAATTACCAGAAGTAGAATACCATCTGTCATCATCATTGCAGCCACACATCACCTACTTTAACGCTCCATAATATAAACGAACCAGCCAGGGACAACAGAGCGAAGACAGTCTGTTGTCAAAGCTGCAGTAAAAAAGTGACTTCACCGGGCTCAGAACTTTTACAGCAAAAAGATTTTTAAGGCGGGACAAAGTTTACAGGCACTTTGACAGCTGCTGTGTGTCAGGGATGGAAGAGTTTCTCTTTCTGATTATTACTTTTCTACTTCATGGGCTCTTGAATTGAAACCAGCCAACTCTGCTATGGTTCATTTTTTTAAAAAAGTTTAGACATGATATAGTGTGTAAAGGTTCAGTATTAAGCAAGCTTTGAGTTGATGAAATGTTATCTGGATGTTTCTAAGTTGTTCTGAAAAATGGTGGTTCGTCACGGGCTGCAGTTGGTGACCCCAGTTTGAGAGTCAATATTTGTTTCCCTTTAAAACCAATCACCATATTTGACAGGTTCCAATATTGGCCATAATAAGTAATTTTAGCGACTGGAACTACTTTTGAAACTAAAACTGTACGTTTTAAGTGGTTTCACTTGAAAATACGATATGTTCGACAAACCTTTTAGTACGCGATGACCGATTAGTTTACCTGCTGAGTGTGATGTCCAGTTTTATTAGAAATGGCCATACAGTAAAATAGATGGGTACATCTTTTCACGCCAGTTGGACGCACTATTTATTTATTTATTTTTGTGTGTATTCACGAGTGTGAGTCAGCAGCATTTGAAAGGCGTGCACTTTAGCTTCGGGCATTTTGTATTTTGCAAAGCGAACAGTTGATCAGTTGATGGTACTGTATTAGCTGTGATCCTTGAAAGCAACGCCATTTTTTCCTTCAGAGGTAATTTTCTAAATATTTACTGTATGTTCCTGCAATTGAAGCTTTCAATAAATCATCTGCCGTGTTTTTAATCTGAATTGATACGGTGATGTTGAAGAAACACGATCCCATTTTGCATCTTGCAACAGCCGTTTGCGTACAAGGGAAGCAAAACAGGTTTGCATCCTGAAGCGTCCATACGTGGTTTAGGAATGGAAACTTTTGAGATCTATTGATCACAAAGCCAAATTTTCAACTAAATATCTTTGTATGAAGGTAGCAAAGCTGTTCATGCGTAAAAAGGGATTTATTTTCAAGTAATTTGGTACAGAGGTGTCCAAAATTGGTCCTCAAGGGCCAATGTCCTGTCAGTTTCCCATCTCTCACCGCTGCAACACACCTGACTCAAATTATCAGGATTGTTATCTTGCTACTTCAGAGCTCTCTGACGAGCCTTTGAATCAGGTGTGTTGCAGCAGGGAGCAAAGGATAACCGGCAGGACATCGGCCCTTGAAAACCGAGTTTGGACACCGCTGATTTGGTACGTGAGGGCTCAGTGTTTGGTGTCCATGTAACAACCGGAACACGGAATAGATTATAACATTCAACAATCTCCTGCAATCAAACGGTTGAGTGAACTATCTCTCGTTATTCATAACACACTGCACCAAGTTCTGATTTTAAACATATATTTTGGTTTGGAACAACCCTTATCTGGATTCTTTGCGTATTGTAGAAATTGTAATTGCAAATGCACCTGTTGACACTTCGTATTTTCTTTTCTTTTAGCATTTTTTTTCGTGGTTGTTATTCTGCACACTTTTCCACATATTTGTGTTTGCCTTGACTGTATAGTATTTTATTGACAATACTGTTGTTTCTTTGTGACATAATGTCAATAAACTGTCGTAATGTTAACATGTCTTTCGAGTCCAATATGGTTGAGGTGTTTAGCTCTCATTTGCAGCATTTAGTTTCAATTGATGGCGATTTGGTCAAAGTCCAGCTTGAATCGTGCCCTTTCAGTTTTTGTAGGAGATTCTGTAAGGCATTGTATCTGACTCTCCGTCAAGATGCATTTTAGAGACTACAATGCAGTGAGGATAGTTGTGATGCTGCAGAAGCAAAGGATAGTTGTGCCATGTACACTATTACATTTCAGGTTCAAACAAGTTCTGGAGATGCAACACCCGAATTGTTTCAAACAACACTCTCTTCATGAGGGCTGGATAAAAGCAAACAAACATGATGGAGAGTCACTGGCAGTGTGTGTGTGTGTGTGTGTGTGTGTGTGTGTGTGTGTGTGTGTGTGTGTGTGTGTGTGTGTGTGTGTGTGTGTGTGTATGAATGTGTGTGTGTTTGTGTTCAAAAGTGAATTAGCTTCTTCCCGATTTTGTGTGGGCTTCCAAAATTCTCTGTCCACTCAGTCCGTAGGCTGCTTGCCTCACCTCATGTTGTGCAAATAGAATCAGCTGAGCTTTTCAAACAGCCTCTCATTGCACTCCAGTGCACTCTCTTCAACAGATCAAGCCTGTTAAGGGTGTCTCTTCTCTAGCCATGCTTGATTAAGCGCCACATTCATACACAGTTTTCATTTTTGTGACGTGTGGCTTCTCGTGACTGCAAATTGTTGTATATGAGGTTTTGTATCTCACCAAAATGATGAGCCCGGTTTGTTGTGGATGCTTTGTTCAAGCGATTTAAAAAAAAAAAAAAAAAAATCACTTTCAGGCACCGCCAGATGGAATGCACTCTGGTTTCTGTAACCATGGCGTCATTCTCGTTCAAGGACATGTCCACATAGCTTTAATCAGCCCTCGATGTCGTGATTCATTTACTTGGATGATGAATTGACAAACATGTCAGATGCATATTCGAAATGGTAATCCCACGCATGATGCGTTGATTAATCAACACATATATTAAATAAAGGTGGCAGTTTTTATATTCATGTTTACATTAATCAATATTTAGTGCAGGTAATTTGTACATTTTGTTCGATTGGACTTCTTTTTTTAAATTAAAAGGCAAAAAAAAAGGGATGAAGCCATCAATGTATTGTTTGTCAGTCGATTTTAATGAGAAACAAGCTATTACACACACACGCACAGTTTATTTGATTAACAATTGTAGACAGTGATACCATCCATATATCTTCATGGTGATGTTGTAAGGCAGTGGTGTCAAACATACGGCCCGCGGGCCGGAACCGGCCCGCAAGGAGGTTTGATCACGCCCGCGGGATAATTTAAAAGTGAAAAAATGCATAAAATAATTAATATTTGTAATAAGGTGCGATTAATGGAATATCCGATAGGGGGACACACTGTTTTGACCAGAGTAAAATACAACATTGTTTTGATCAGAGAAAAAGGCAACAGCCGCCTCAGTCTGTCACTGAGACAGACCCAACACAGCAGATGCTATCACATTTGAATACCGTACTTTATTCTTGACACATTTAATAGCACTCTCATGAGTTTGTAAGGTTTATGCAGGGATGACATTTAGATTTTTAATGCACGTGAAAATGGTTTAAAAAATCCTGTCTTTATAAATCTCATCTAATCTTAAAAGTGCATGACTATATTTTAAGAAAAGAAAACCTTTATTAGTCTCGCAATACCAATTACTTGTTAACGTTGTGTGCCTTTGAACAATCAGTGGGATCAGTTGCAATGCATATATGTGAATGATAAAAGTAAATTGCACATTTGCCTAAGGAAATCTAAGGAGCGTCGTGAAATGTTTTGTAAAAGATATATTCATTACATTTCAACATTTTCCTAATGTCCTTGTGCTTCTTTAGACCAAAGCAAAGGAAAGACATTATTTTGGTTATTTATAGCAGAGTACAGTATAATTTTAATGGTCCAGCCCACTGTACATCTACCGAGGCCGCATGTGGCCCACAATGTGAAATGATTTTGACACCCCTGATGTAAGATGTAGGCTGAACATCGTTTTGCATACTGTCGACGACAAAACAATGAATGTAAAGAGCTTTCTACAAAGTGTGGACGGAAGTGGAACAGAGATGAAAATCTCTTTGCTTCAATAGCATGAGAGGGAGAACATGATCCTCACTAATGGACACTTGCCAAAGCATCATTCAAAACACAGCTTGCTGAAAAACATTTTCTTTCACACTTGAGATTTATTCACAAGTGCAAGCAATGTATATTTTTTCTTCATATAAAGCATATGATGGATTGATTTTGGCACCATTTACTCAATTGTATCAGTACACATTTCAAAACAAACAAAATATTGGTTTCATGCTAAACGGGCAGTCACTTATATCGCGCTTTTCTACCTTGCCTGAAGTTCTCATTCAGTGACTGCGTGAATGAGAGCGTGAATAGTTGTCTGTCTCTGTCTATTCACTGTGAATGACTGGCGACCGGTCCAGTGTGTTGTCTGCCTTTAGCTTGAAATCGTCTGGGAGAAGGCTCTCTCTCGCTGCCAGTCCAAATGTGGGTTGAATATGGATGTATGGGAAATGATGACATATTTTAACAATGTAGGTGGCATGATGGTCGACTGGTTAGCACGTTCGCCTCACAGCAAAGGCGCAGGGTTCGATTCCAGGCCCTGGGCTTCCTATGTGGAGTTTGCATGTTCTCCCTGTGTCTGCGTGGGTTTTGTCCGGGTACTCCGCTTTCCTCCCACATTCCAAAAACATGCATGGCAGGTGAATGGAACACTCT
>CAAKHF010010870.1:0-15388 GCA_901007745.1 Hippocampus kuda
CCCATGTGTTCCGCCTGCATGGTCTTCCCAAGGATGTTGTCTCGGATCGAGGTCCTCAATTCGTCTCCCGTGTATGGCAGGCATTTTGTAAGGGGTTAGGCGCTTCTGTTAGTCTCTCCTCAGGATATCATCCCCAGACTAACGGACAGACGAGAGGATGAACCAGAGCGTGGAGTCCGCCCTTCGTTGTGTGGCCGCGAAGAAGCCTGCCTCCTGGAGCCGGTTTCTTCCCTGGGTTGAATATGCTATCAACTCCCTGGTCTGCTCCACCACTGGCTTCTCACCCTTCGAGGTATCTCTGGGGTACCAGCCACCCATCTTCTCTGCACAGGAGTCTGAAGTGGCAGTTCCTTCGGTGCAGAACCACCTGGACCGCTGTCGCCGTGTCTGGGAGGTCACCCAATCTGCTCTGCTCCGTGCGACGGAACGTGCCAGTCGTGGTGCCAACCGTCGTCGTCGTTCAGCACCGGCTTACCGACCTGGGCAGAAGGTGTGGCTGTCATCCAAGGATCTTCCTCTTCAGTCGGGTGACAAGAAACTCAACCCCCGGTTTGTTGGGCCCTATGTGATCCAGAAGATGCTTGGTCCTGCAGCAGTGCGTCTGAAGCTCCCTCCCTCTATGAAGATCCATCCTGTTTTTCATGTGTCTCGAGTTAAACCTGTCTCTGTCGACCCCCTGTTGCCTCCGACCCCGGCCCCGCCTCCCCCCGAGTTTGTGGACGGGCACCCCCAGTGGAAGGTCCGTGAACTGCTGGATGTCCGGCGCCGGGGGCGCGGATTCCAGTATTTGGTTGACTGGGAGGGCTACGGCGTGGAGGATCGGAGCTGGGTCTCTTCCCGGCTCATTATGGACCCTGCCCTGATCACGGAGTTTCATCGCGCTCATCCCGGCAGGCCTGGTAGGTCGCCGGGTGGCTCCCGTAGAGGAGGGGGTACTGTTAGGGAGAGGCCAGCCAGGCAGCCTCCTCAGCCAGGGTGCTCTGCACCTCACACCTGAGACTCGTCAGCTCATCACCCACCTGTTGCCTATCTGCTCGTTTGGACTAGTACATATTGACTCACAGACCATTCCTCAGTGCAAGTTCGTGCCGTCACCACGCCAGTGGACTCTTTGCCATCTCCAGCAGCCTTTTTGTTCTTTGTGTGGACATTCCTTTGTGGACTCCTCGTGCTTTCCCCTGAGTGACTTTGCGAAGACCTTTTCAATAAACTACGCCAAGTGTTGGCTTCGACGATACCTGCCTGTTGTCGTGCTATTGGGGTCACATCCAAACCCTAACATACTCTCTGTTATCATTGATGATAATTGCTTCGAGATATAAGTGGCTATTTCATATGGACTCGTCTAAACCAGGATTCAGCTACATGTACATGGCCCCCGCGAACACGAGGTAGCCCTTAAGGACCGCATGAGTAGCCTGGAGGCCTTGTTCTAAAACTAGCTCACCAGTGATAAGACATTGTGATTAACAGAGGTGGGCCTTACCGACGGAAGGTCCATAAATTCGTCACTGATGGATTTCCATTTTGCTAGAGGACTGACGACTGATGGAAACTTTGAAGCAGTGACGGACTACGCGCAGACGGAAATGGTTTTTCACCTGTCACCCGAATCGTGATTAACGCCAGTGGTGGGCAGTGCTTCAGTACCAACGGAATTTCCGTTAGTCCTTTGGGGACGCACTCCTGTTTAGCTGACAACTGACAAAAACACGTTCACATCTATAGAACAATATTATTTCTTATCGCTCATAGTTCATTTGAGAACATTCATTTTAGGAGTATGTATGTTTAGCTCCACGCATTATGCAGTACCCCAAAAGTAGCTCTCAGTTTCAAAAAGGGTGGTGACCTTTGGTCTGGTGTTGGTAAGAATAGTGAACCATTTTCGTTTTCCTAACGTTGACTGAGGAATGAGTAATTATTTCTCAACAGTGAGACATTAGCATAAATATCATTATACAGGTGAAGAGGACTCTTCACTGTTCCCGTGCTAAGCCTATAATTAAACCTTTATTCGGCACCTGACAGGTGCCCTGTTCCTGGCAACGGGATCTGAGGAACACTCATTGGAGATACATATCTGATGTAGAAACACAACAATAAGGTGATTTGAACTTGACATAGAGCAGGGGTGTCAAACTAATTTTTGTCGCGGGCCACTTTGGAAAAACGTCTTCCTTCAGAGGGCCGACAGTGAAACCACAAAAATGTTGTCTCATCACATTATTCCTTGTGCACACCGAATTTAATGTATCACTACTTTTGAAATCAGTCAACTACAATAGTCAATTATTGTGTATAAGTGAGTGTAAACAGGGTAACAATATTATTGCAAAATGTCATCATTTATTATACATGACAATTTGACATGTTGGTACAGATTTTAGCAAGGATCATGCAAGTTGACACACATGATTTTCTTTCGGAGGGCCACATCAGATGACGTGACGGGCCGGATCTGGCCCCCTGGCCTTGACTTTGACACCTGTGACATAGAGTGTCACTATTTACTTTAATGTGATCATAATTCTGTTCCTGTTCACTTCATAGACGGTTGAAGAGCCCCAGTACATTATTGTTTTCCAATCCAATCCGTTATACTTGTTCATATAGAGCCATGTAGTATTTCTTCTGTTTGCACTCAAGTATTTTTTTTTTTTTTACAATAATCATAATTGGTATTACATTATTTCTGCATTTGTTTACTCAATTAAAAAAACTGACAGAAAATAACACTGCAAATCTAATGCTTGCCTCATATGTTTTTCCAGTATTGCATCTTTGTCTTTATTGTATCTTACTCATGTGGGCTGCAAGAGGGATGCGAATTTGAGAAATCCCATCATAAGTGTTGAGGCCAACAACTTTGCTTACAGTGTATTTGCAGTGTTCTTCTTTGGCCATCTCCCGTCTCCACCTTTCCCGGTGAACTGGCCTGTCTCAAATTGTCTCCCCCCACACTCCTCAAACTGTGCTGGGATAGATAGCAAGCCTTCACGCTTTAGAGACTGGAATAAGTCAAGCACACCAGTACTTGAATTTTGAAAACAGTTTGAATATGGAGGGTATTTGTAAAGACACCAAGCAAAGATCGTTATAAATAAACTACCGGTATTTCAAATTCAGCCAATTGATGTCCATTGAGAGCTTCAGTGAAAGACTCAAGGCTGACTCAAATTAGTGTTGGCCTGTTCCCAAAAGAACTGCTTTCCTGGACCCTTATCTCCTGGATGTTCATGCTGCCTACCCCCTCATTCTCTTGCATGTACTTTGTGTCACTGTTCAGGAGTCGGTGAGGTCATCTCCATGGCAACAAGACAATGTGTTTTGGTGTGCTGGCTGGTGACCGAGGACTTACGCACACACACTCACATGATCACATAACGCAATACGCAAACCTGCCATCGTCTTTTTGCCCCCAACCTTCCTCCTTCCTCAAGTGATAGTCCAGGCTTGCAGAGGAGGTGCAGTGCACCTTGAAAGGCAGCGGTCACCACCCAGGGTGTCTGGGCTTTTACGTCTGCCCCCATGCAATACAACCTACCCTCCCACATGTGCTGGTATTTGAGTCATTGTTGTTTATGTCTCCTATTCCAGTGGCTCTCATGGAGTTTTTTTCCAATCCCACACTGTGCCCCTCTCTTACAAGTGCAAAGTTTGGGACTTGTTTTTTTTTTTTTTTTTAACCCTTCTCTTTCCTTGTGATTTTCTTTTTCATCTAAGAAAATTGGGACACTGTTTGGGGACACATCAGGCGTCTTTAATCTGTCTCCCTCTGTTGGTCATTGTTTTTTTTTTTTAATGTCTCGAGGAACGATTTCGCTTCAAAAATTGTGCCGTCTGCATTAAAAGACAAGCCTTTGATGGGGTCCCCACTAATTACAAGTACATTCATCACAATGGTGATTTATTTCATGATGTATTATTATTTCTTTCAATCCTGCTTGTCCCAAACACGTCCGTGGTGCAAAAGGCAGGGCTGTACTATCCTGCACCTCCAATCCAGATCAAACTGCCCCTTCCTCCCAGCATGTACGTATGTAATCCATTAAAAGAATTTAGGAGATGAATGTGTGCAATGCATTAAAACCTGGACGACGTGTAGTGGCGCATTTGGACCAGGAAACAGAGTGAAAAACTTGCCGTGCACTAGCCCCAAGAAATCTTGAATATATTTATGAGCTCAGAAATGTCGGGTGAAAAATATTTCCATTGGTTTGAATGTGTAGCCTATGCTAATTGTGTGATTTTGGAGGCTTGTCTCCTGCATGCCAAAACTTCCAGCATGATGACTAGAGAGAGAGGGGGCCCGACAGATCTAGCCTAACGGCGGTGCCCCCCCGAGTTCCCCTTCCGTGTCACGCCAAGTCGACGACTGGTACCCATCCCAGAGAAGTGCGAGAAGCGGACGTGCTCCCAAACTGTCACTGACGCATTCTCACACAGCATAAACTGACAATCATTTCACAGATTCTGTTTATTGAAATCAGCTCACAAGTGACCAACGTCAGAGACGTTAACACATCATCACTTGCCTCTTTAGAACTTCATCTCTGTGTCTACTTGAGCAGCTATGCTATCAAATGATTGGCAACTGGTTCTCATAAGGTTCTCATGATTTCAATTCCTGTCATGTAGGCACACGCACGCACGCACACACACGCACACCACACCACACACACACACACCCACACACACACACACACACACACACACACACACACACACACACACACACACACACACACACACACACACACACATCCATTTGTAGACTTCCAATCATACATTCAGTTGTTAACACAATATTATGATTAGATTACTTTTTTTGATTCATTATGGGTGGCCTCTGTTGTCCAGGAACCACACCTCTTGTGTGTCTCAGTATTTATTGAGTTAACATGTAGTGGATTTGTCAGAAGTCTGTTTGGGAGAATATGCTAAAAAAAAAAAAAAAGTGCCCTTCCATCATACTCCATTTTTCCCCCCATTGTTGTCAAAATGAGCGTGACCTGTTCTAAGTGTGACGACTTTGTTTTTGGATTAGAAGCAATAGCAGATAAATGTCAAGAGGCTTGCAAAATGATCGGATTTGAATTTGGGACCGTAGTGACATAGAAGCATCATTATTAAAGTAAATGCCAACTTCATTGTTTGCCCACTAAACTCAGGAAAGGTGACTGACAGCACAACATATTAAACTTTACATTATCTACCAACCTCGGAGTAGTTATGGTATGAACTTATGAATTTAAGAGACACTCCGAAGCATTTCGGAACCATGGTTGCGCTGTGTTTGGGCACATTTTGTTTTCCGAAACATAAGCCTTCATGTTCAACAAATACCGGTACTGTGCTGTACATTTCCGGGTTTCAAGCTACACACATACACATTCCAGGGGGGACCAGGCCGCCGCCTTGCCTCTGGGTGCACTGTTGCCGGGTAAAATTGCTTCGGTGGCTGGCTAAATTTCAAGTGAAAAGACACGGTGGCCACAAGATGCCCACATACTGGGAAACCAATCAGAGGAAAACTATTTCTCACGTCAAATAAAGGAGAACACAGACTCAATTGGAGCCAACGATATTGAGTTGTTGCAGATTTTTGAATATTCATGAGAAAACTGAGTGCTCAAAATCACTTATTTCTGGCCAACAAAACCAGGTTGTAAAAAGGGCATCCTGCTCATTCCAAACCCAAATTATATTGCAAATCCGATAAAAGGATATCAAAGATTACAGGGGACAAAAAATAAGAATGAAAAATCCATAAAAAAAAAAAGATTTATGTACAAACTGGAGAACATGGTCCAAACTGAACTACTTCTGAGAGCTGCAGAAACAACCTTGTGGAGAAGAGAGAAATGGTCTGTGCCCACCACTGCCAAAGTCATTCTTTTGAGTGGCATTTAATTATTGAGAAATGAGCCATGACCAAGAGATGCTCTGCAAACTAAATTATTTATTCACATTGACTTCATGGGGGGGAAACGTTACTATTAGCACACAAATTACACAGCAAAAAGAGAACAAGTTAACAAGTATAATATTGGCAACATATTTTACAAATGAAGTCAATTTGAAACTCTAAATACTGTATATATCGCTGATGTCGGGTGAACTTCTCATACCTCCAAAATCATCACTTTTCAGGAGATCTCCAATAAGCCACGCTTGTTCAACCATTAACATTGTTTTGTCAAATACAGCAATCCATTGTCAACATTTTACACCGGTCAGTAATTTGTAAAAATAGCACCGACGTGTGTACTGACCAATGCTATAGGTTTGTGGAAAAATGGGAAATTTACCAAACTGTGACACAGAAAATTCAGACCCAACTGCAGCGATATGTAATTACAACACATTGAATACACCAAGCAACAAAAGCAGCTTTACAGGGAAGAATAAACACAAATAATCAACTTGTCAAAACCAGACTTTTAATGTCAATAAAGCAATACAACTTTGTCCATGAATTTCGTGACACATATTCTGCAATCCTTGTCATGAATCATTTTAACTATATTTCACATTTTTTCCCTCAAAATATGGAACAAAGTCAGGAAGGAGCTGACTGAAGTACAGCCTGAGACTGAATCGGAAAGCCGTACAGTGCTGTGAAATAGTATTTGCCCCTTCCCGATTTCTGTGTTTTTTGCATATTTATCACATACGTTTCAGTTCATCAGAGCTTACCCATGGAAATACAAAATGCATCTTCTAAATGCCAATTAAATTTATTAAGGCACAAAAAAATCCAAAACTATCTGTCCCTACGTGAAAAAGTAACTGTTCAATCACAAAGTGACTGTGACAAACGACCGTTTTGGGAAAGATGAGTTGAATTTCACAGGCAACACCCTAGCACCACATTTGTTGAATCAAGAAATCACATAAAAGGAATCAGTCAGACAGAGTGAAATAGGCCACAACATCTCAAGAAACAAATGCATCATGCCATTCAAGAAATTCAAGAAGAAATTAGAAAGAAAGTTATTGAAATCTATGAGTCTGGAAAAGGTTACAAAGCCATTTCTTCAGCAAATCACAAATGGAAAAAATTGGGAATAGTGGCAAACATTCCCAGGAGTCGTCGACCAGCTAAAAATACTCCAAGAGTGCAATGACGACTCATCCAGGAGGTTGCAAAATCACCCAGAACAACTCCCAAAGAACTCCAGATCTCGCTGGCCTCAGTTCAGGTCAGTGTTCATGACTCTGCCATAAGAACAACACAAGCCAAAAATGGCATTCATGGCAGAGTTCCCAGGCAAAAACCACTGCTGTCCAAAAAGAACACAAAGGTTCGTCTCACATTTGCCAAAACACATCTTGATGATCCTCAAGTCTTTTGGAAAAACATTCTGTGGACTGTTGAGTCAAAAATTGAACTTTTTGGAAGATGTGCAGCCCGCTACATCTGGGGTAAAAATGGCACAGCATTTGATAAAACAACATTATGCCAACAGTGACGCATAGAGGGGGCAGTGTGATGCTCTGTGGCTGCTTTGCTACTTCGGGACCAGGATAACTTGCAGGACAATGATCCGAAACACGACAGCAAGTCCACCTCTGAATGAGTGTCCAAGTCAAAGTCCCGATTTGAATTCAATTGAGATGCTGTGGTGTGACCTTAAACGGGCAGTTCATGCAATAAAGCCCTCCAAAATGGCAGAGTTGAAGCAATTCTGCGAAGAAGAGTGGACCAAAATTCCTCCACAGTGATGTGAAAGACTCATCACCAAAACAAATTCAAGTTATTTCTGCCAAGGGTGACACAACCCATTATTAGGTTCAGGGGGCAATTACTTTTTCACTTTGGGACAGGTAGGTTTGGATTTTTTTGTGCATCCAAATCAATTGTCATTTAGAACCTGCATTTTGGATTTCCTTGTGTTGTCTCTGTGTGATATTAAAATTGGCTTGATGAAACTGAAATCTTTGTGTGATGTAAATATGCAAAGAACACAGAACTCAGGAAGGGGGCAAATACTTTTTCACGGCACTGTACAGTATTGTATAAAGGGCTGTTTTTATAAGGCCATCTTAATGTATTAACTGGACATAACAATCAGTAGGAAAGAACAGCAGCCAGACAAAGTTAGCAACTAGATGCTACAAATATTGGATTGACTCATGAATTTGATCGCCAGTGGCATGATAAGGTTGTTTGTACATTTAGGTTTTACTTTACTCAGCGTGAGCTTTCACATTTGCTTACTATACTGTACAAACAATATACGTTTACATTCTTTTTAGGGCCAAATAAACAAATTTAATAAATCTTTATAAATATTTATATATAAATAAAAAATTTTGGGGTAGATAGGCAGAGTTATGCAAAAGCAGTTGATCACATGACACTCACAGCACTAAACCTTACAAATACAAGATCAAGATGTCATACCAAAAGAAAAAGAGCAGTTTTGATATCCTGTATAGTTAGTGTTCTTAAAGAACGTCATAAAAACTTTTTTGATTTTATTTTTTCCCTGAAGGAATTCATCCAATCGCCTCATTATGAACATTTATTCAAACCAGTGAAGACAGAAATTGTTAAATGATGACACGAACATTTATTTTAGGTTTATTAGCACACCTTCTCTGTAGCAATACAGTCAATGAACTATGGTGGTTCTGGTGCTGGTCGGGATTTTTTTTTTCACCTTGGAAAAGTCATAAGACCAAACCTAGGAAATCAGGTAGCGGGTTCCCTATGCGAGAACAAGGGCATTTGGTCTTCAGTTTAAGTTAACAGCAGATGGCAGTACTGCTTACAATGTCAGCCTTCTTGGATGGCTGAAAACGGGTGGGTTAGTCTTCTTAATTCTTACTCCACAAAGAATACAGACGAGACCAGTGCGGGTACATCAAAAATGTTGTCGCAAAGAACATTTTAGATTTGACTTCCTGCTGTTAATACTTGATGGAATTTTTTACACACATTCACTTTCCGATCCGCTTTTCCTCACAAGGGTCGCGGGGGTGCTAGAGCCTATCCCAGCCGTCTTCGGGTAGTAGGTGGGGGACACCCTGAACCGGTTGCCAGCCATTCGCAGGGCACACAGAGACGAACAACCAGCAGAGCTCACACTCACACCTATGGAAAATTTAGAGCGTTCAATCAGCCTGCCATGCATGTTTTTGGACTGTGGGAGGAAACCAGATTACCCGGAGAAAACCCACGCAGGGAGGGGGAGAACATGCAAACTTCACACAGGGAGGCCGGAGCTGAAATTGAACCCGGTAGATCTGCACTGAGAGGTCGACGCGCTAACCACTGGACCACCAGGAATTTTTTACAGATTTTATTTATTTATTTATTTTTGGTCATTGATTGAGAAATAATATTTTGACGTCCATAGGTAGATGGGTATTTCAAATTTCTCTAAATTAAGTAGCTTTCTATATATTCATGGAGCATCCAGTTGAGTTTTTTTTGGATGCGTGTCAGGAAAATAAACTGTGTCAGCATTTGAATGAGACTCCTTCACATCACTTAGGAGGGACGTGTCAATGGAACTGACATGTAAACAATAAGATGCTGGCCAAATAAAATTGTCTGCTTGGTTGCCATCGATCACCTTCATCTCTTGATGATCATTTCCATTATATTTTGTGTTTATGTCTGTAGCAGCATTTACAATCGCTCTTTTGGCTTCATTTGGTCCACCCATATTGGACACTGACGTATGAGGGTCGCGGACCGTAACGAAGCCTGCAGGGGTGACTGACAATCTCCTCTGCTTTCCCTCTTGCTGCTTACAGTGGTACAGCCTATGAAATGCTGAGCGGAACTTCTGAGACATGGCATTGTATATCACGGGGTTGATTGCGCTGTTAGAATAAATGCACGTCCGACAAAATAATAGGAACCAGGCATCCAAATAAGGTGTGGACACAAAAGAGTTGATCAAAACTAATGTTCGATAGGGCATCCAGAGCAGAGCGAATAGGATCACCACCACAGCTAACATCTTTGTCACCTATAGAAAGGAAGAAGAGAGGCGAGGCTGCATTAAACACAACAGTGATTTAGTTTCCACGGAATCACAAGCTTAACGGGTTGTTTTTCGTATAATAACTGGGAAAGACTTAACAATCAATTCCCAACGGTTCTAATATATCAGCTAGGGAATTATGAGAGAAATCCCATTTTCCTGACGTTACGGTTCACTTACATTACGAAATGTCCTTCCATACTTATTTGTCACGTCCTTGTTTATGACGATATAAATGCGGCATGTTATACCGGAGACAAATTCCTTGTGTGTTCTACATACTTGGCCAATAAAGATGATTCTGATTCTGATATCATACAGGACCGCTTCATTTTTATCGCATGAGAGATCGGTAGTTGGCGTCACAGGTTTTGCTTTGTGTTTCATTTTTGTTTGTTTATTTTGCAATTTGGGCACCGTTAATGAGAGTCTTGATAAAATGCTAAAATTGAGAATGTTCAAATGGAACCGAGATAAAATACCACCTGTACAGATCATAAATGTCAACCAAACTTGATTCAAATGCTCAGCAAATCTGAACATATGAATCAGGTGTTGGAGTAGGGAAACGTGTAAAACATGGGGGCTCTCAAGGATCACAATTGGGCACGCCTGATGTAGAGCAAACGTGTCATTTCATTTGGGATCCTTTTAAGTTTTGTTTTGTAGCCAAAGTTTGAGGACTATTTTAAAAGTAGTTAAGGAACCACTTGCTTTTAATTCCATTGACACTTTGTTCAATTGCAGCATTGTACTGGACAAATACACAGTTTTTTTTACCCATTAAGGTTTTGAATATACATTGGACAAAGTCTGTTGGACGAGTAGAATACTGGTTAGTTTTACTGACAAGCGAACAATTATTTTGCAGGTACATGGGAACCTTATTCTAAATGACTTTGCAAAATGAGAAACATTTTCATGTGAATTGTGCGATTCGCTACATGTAAACAGTTTAGGTTTTTTTTTTTTTTAAACCCTTTTATGGACAGTGGTTACTACAATGGAAAGCTGATCATGTTATCAGGTTACAGGGTGCATGGAAGGATTAACGTGCTCAGAGGTGCGAGCATGAACTTTTAGAATAAAGCTCAATGAGATTGTTCTGAGCTGTCTGCAGGTTCTTCTTTAAAAATCAGTGAACCTGCGGTATGCCGGGAGATTGTTGTGAAGCGGAAGAGAAAGGTCTATGCGGGTTGGCCAGACAGAGAGATAGCGGTGGGAAGAAGCTGCAGCAGGTTAGGGTGAGTAAGGAATTGACATGGAAATGAGTTGACAGGTGCCAGTGGTGTGCTGGATGGTTGGAAAGACTACTTTGAGGATGAATTCAGAGTACGTGTTGATGGAGGAGTACAGAGAAGGACAGAAGGAGCTGTATTTTGTCTTTGTAGATCTTAAGTAAGCTTTCAGCACGGTATCAAGAGAGAAATTGTGGTGGTGTGTGGGGAATTTAATGTGGCAGAGAAGTATATTAGAATAGTACAGGTCACGTGTGAGAGCTGGAGGACAGTGGCAAGGTGTGTTGTGGGTGTTACAGAGGAGTTTAGGGTGGAAGTGTGACTGCGTCAGGGATCATCAGCACTAAGCCCCTTCCTGTTTCCATTGATGATGGATAAGCTGACAGATGAGGTTAGACTGGAATCGTCATGGACCAAGATGTTCGCAGATGATATTGTGGTCTGCGGTGAGAGCGGGGAGCAGGTGGAAGAAACATTTGGCAAGGTGGAGGCATGCGCAAAAGACCATGTCTGAAGTCTATGACAGACTTTAGCATATTTTGTCCGGATATAATAATTCTAGGTGAAAGCATGAGAGGCATAGAGAGGGAACAGTGAGGTTACAGAGAGAAGAGATTTTGAGGGTGGAGGACTTCAAATACTTGAGATCAACGATCCACAACAATGGGGAGTGATGAAAGAAGGAAAAAAAAATGAATCCAAGCAGGTAGGAAGGTGCCGGGTGTGTTGTGTAATAGAATCATCTCTGCTTGGATGAAGGGAAAGGTTTATAAGTCTGTGGTGATGTCAGAAATGATGTAGGGCTTCCAGACAGTGGCCCTGAAGAGGCAACAGAGGGCAGAGTTTGAGGTGGCGGAAATGAAGATGTTGAGGTTCACTCACTAGGAGTTACCTCCAGGTTGAGATTAGAAATTGGCTCATAGACGGACAGCCAAGGTTAGATGTATTGGAGATGAAGTTGCTGAGACAAAACTTTGATGGTGTGGACACATTTCGAGGGTTTTATGAAGTACTTTCGATTGGTAGAAGGGCAATGAGGGTGAAGCTGCCAGGCGAGAGAGCTAGAGGAAGACTTAAGAGAAGATTGATCGCGGTAGTGAGGGAAGACAGGAGGGCAATTAGTGATGGAGAAGAGAATGCAGAAGATAGGCTTCGATAGAAAAGGGTGACATGCCGTGGCGACACATGACGGATAAAAAAAGATGGAAGAATATGTTAAAAAAAAAAAACAAGAAGAACAAAACACTCATAAAAGTGTTTTGCACGACAGTGTTTAGTCACAGTAACAGATAGGGGCGTTTGTTCACCTGTCATTCTGAAGATCAGGTTCCACAAGTTGGAAATCTAACAAAGTGTAACTACAAAGAGGTATTAATTTATTCATTAACTATCAAGATTTTATTTACTGTGTGTGTGTGTGCGTCTGTGTACATCATTTGTTGGCTTACCCCCTCCCAACACTTAGCCATGACCACACAGTGACCATGGTAACAGCGCAGATATTTCTGAACATCACAGAGCCAAAGGGTGTGGGGAGGGGGGGGGGGGGGGGTGTCAGTCTGTAAGCCTCCAGTGATTAGTGTTACAAGTCTCCACTAATACTGCACACCTTTAACCTCCTACCTATCTTTGCCTCAGTGCTCTCGCTGTCATTATTCCTTTTTTTTGGTTGGAAAAGCCTTCCCACTACCTTTGTTGAAGCCATGACTTTTTCACTCAAGTGTACAAGCTTCCTTTCATGCAGCAGTCTGTATTTTCACCAAGAGGTAAAGAACAATGGGGAATCCAAAGCAGCCTCCCTCTCACTATTTTTGCTAAGACGAAGTATGTCATAAGTGTGTTTTGAGACAAGGTTCCAAGTCCAAACTGCGTGGTAAGGCATCTGCAGCTACTTCAGCAGGTAGATAAAGACAAAATGTGCATGCAAAGCAAAAAGTTTGATTTAAAATGAAGGGGGTAAAGCTTTCAAATGATGTCGTTATGAGCAGACCAGCATTGGGCACTATTGAATATGCAAATTCAAAATGGGATTTGTAGGCTACTTGGGTCTAAAATAACAAGAAGATAAGAAAAATTCCACTCTAGGAATTGGTAGAACATCTCTCTCTGTCTTCTGAATCAAAAAAGAAAATGGATTTAGCTCACTGGGCTGTCAAAATGCCACAAGCAACAATGACCCCATATCTTCTTATTCAAGATGCACATCATAAGATCATAGCCGCGGGGGAATCAAATAAGATTAAAACTGACGGCACACTTTTAATCTCCGTTCATAAAAGCGCAATTCTTCAGTGTGCAAAAGTTTATCAATATCCTATCAGATTAAGCAGGCCTATCAAATGATGACTGGAAAAGGAAAAAAAAAAGTGTGAAGTGTCTTTTGAAGAACGGAGAGGGAAAAAATCATCAGTGGTATTCACAACACTTCTTTGTAAATCCCAAATCACATTATGCAAATCTTCTGTTCTCCGATGGAGGCTCTTGACTACAGGAGATAGCCATCTTTGAAAACTCAAACCTTGGGCACAGTGCTCACACATAAAGCAGCGACTCAGAATGCAAGCATGATGAAAAGCCATTTCCTTGGAAAGGTAAGGCTCTTAAAGCATGAACAGGAGTGTGCGGCTTGGATCAAACTGCCGTTGACATCGAGGCATCTGATAGAAGTCAATGTCAAGCAGTGACACGTGGAGACCATTAAAGGAAAAAAAAAAAACCTCACAATGGTCACAGTAATTTGAAACTGACAAAAGTAACAAGTAGGTAAAACTGAGGAAAATCATATTGCTTTATTTCTGGGGTTCTTTTTTTGTATTTATTTATTTATAACTCGAAAATTAAACTGGCCTGGAAAAAAAAGGACGTTACCCTTAATGGTTTGTTGCACAACCTTTTGAGACGATCAATGCAATCGAATGACTTGAGTAACTTTGAGTGAGCTTTGTGTGCACAGGTGACGGGCCTTTGGTCGACTCCTTGTGAGCAAATTGCCTTCTCCAGGCTGCATCTTTCAGCTGCTTGTCAGATGCTCAGGAGCAGTGGTTTCCAAACCTTTTTTGTGTCACGGACCAGTTGAGGGAAGCACATACTGTTCCTGGACCAGCAACCATTTCATTGCCAGTTGTAAAGCACTGGTACTGACAATACTGATAATTATAGAATAATTCAACTTTTTATTAACGTTCATTCCTTTCAAACAGTGTTATTCTACAGCACAACAAATATTTTATTCTATAAATTAACACAGTGAATGTGTGTCGACGTCGCAGGTCTGACGCTGTGCGGGCCGGTCCCAAACCGGTCTGCGGACCGGTGGTTGGGGACCACTGCTCAAGAGGATATCAGAATACAGTAAATATTCCCATTTCTATGAAAAGGAATTTCCTTCACCCGGAATAAAAACCTATGCATTAACATTTTGACGACGATATTACATTTTACCATTTAACTTACTTATGCGGAAGTTCCACTATCCGTAACCCGGATGGAGACGGAAGGCCGCGGGAGCTTAAATACACGCAGCGCCCACCCGATGCAAAGGAAGACACGACGGAAGACACGTGTTCACTTCGCCGTTTTCTATCATCGGATTCGAAACGACGACGTGTAAGTGACTTTTTTTATTGCCGTGCATTTTACTGTAATTGCCAACGATTTTAATTTTATTTACTTACGTCCTGTAGATCGCGGCACTAGCTTAAAAAGCAGCGCCCACTCGACACAACGGGAGACACGATGGAAGAAACGTGTTCACTTCACCGTTTTCTATCATCGGATCCGAAACGATAACGTGTAAGTGGCTTTTTATTGCCGTGCATTTTACTGTAGTTGTTAAAATGCACAAATAAAGTTAAAGATTTTAACTTTATTCACTTATGTCCTCCAAAACAAAACAAGCCAAAATAGACTCATTTTTTTCCCAAGACAGAAAAAAAAATCAACATTAAAATACTGTACGTGCTGTACGGTGTTGTGATTTTTTTTAATACTCTATACTGTACTGCAGTTTTTGTTATATAAACAGTTTTTGGACAGTATATTTTTGCATTTTATTGCTTGTGTTGTTACACGTGCATTTTGTCAACATACTTGCAGGTTCATAAAGGACATGTACCATGCTCATTTCCCAAATAAGGAAATTCT
>CAAKHF010010871.1:7302-20779 GCA_901007745.1 Hippocampus kuda
TGTGTGTGTGCAAACTTCACATACCTTCATGTGCAACCACCGGCATGCAAAATGAAAGCCTCAGGGGATGCTCACCTTTAGAGTAGTTCTCACGCATGAAGGCTACGCATGAACTGACTAATATGAATTTAGTACACATGCACTGGGTTGTTTACACCACAGTGTGCGGTCACATGGACACACAAACAGTGCGGCGGCGGGTACCGCAGCAGCAGTGGATGCCGAGAATAGCTCAGTGCTGCTTTTTGAAGCCGTTCTGCTGCTAAAAATAGAGCAGGGAGATGAAGGGGGGAAGCACGGGCTCTCCCTGGCTGGCTGTGTCCCCTGCAGCTGCTGCTAAGATTGGATCACGGCGGATAAAAATAACCCAGCCACTCGAGGAGGAGGATGAGTGACTGGCTTTGCCTCTTTCTCTCCCACTGCAGTGTTTCCAAGTCCAAGTGTTCCCAGTGTGCTGACATGAGAAAAGTTTTATGCACGAGGAGGACAATTGAGGAGCATGTGTTTGGATAACGGGCATTTATGTTGCTTATTTATGCTGGTAGAGCAAATATACAAGAAATAGCATACACTACCCGCCACATTATTTGGTACACCTTCAGATGGATGGATGGATGAATGGATGGTTGGAAAAATGAAAGGGTGAATGGGTAGATGGGCTCATGGATGGGTTGATGGGTGGATGAATGGATGGGCTCATGGATGAATGCATGAATGGATGGATGAGGGTTTGGCTGAGTTGCTAGATGTTTGGATTAATTGATTGATTGATGGTTGATGGCTGAGTGAGTTTCAGTCGATGCATCCATCAATGCTGATGGATAGATGAGTGGAGGAATGGATGGAAATGTGGGTCGGTATGAATGGATTTTGAGGGTTTAGGTCACGGGTGTTGAACCCCGGTCCTCGAGGGCCCCTATCCAGCCTGTTTTAGATGTTTCCCTCCTCCTACACAACTGATTCAAATGGTCAGCTCATCAGCAAGCTCTGAGAAGCCTGATAACGATCCCGATCTTTTGGATCATCTGTGTTGAAGGCCGAAGACATACAGGATAGATAGGAGCCGTCGAGGACCTGGGTTGGACACCCCTGCTTTAAGTTGGTGGATGGATGAATGATGGATGGATACATTGATTATGGATCAATGAATGTTTAGGTTGAGGGATGATTGCAGTCGGGCCGGATGATCAATTGAAATGTAATTGTGATTTTGATTTCCCTCGATCTTTAAAATGTAATAATCGAAGAAAAATGAATAATGTGCAGAGGTGTGTGTTGCAGCCGCTGTAAAAGGAACCTGAATGCACCATGTTGCTTGAGTAATGGCTAAGAGTGCAGCATCTGTAATTATATTTGAATACAATAAATGTTTTGTGAACATTGCTCGTGCGAATGCTGACCTCCCAAAAAAATTAGTATCAACTTCGGGAGTGACATTGCTTCAAAATAATGAATATCGACACACAAAAGCTGTAGAAACATCCACAGACGACAATGTTCATAGCCAGAAATTCTTCCCAATCTGTGAAAAACGAGTTATCCTAATAGAATTCAATCGCACATTTCTTCTGATCTTATTGTAAATGTGTACTCCATGCATGCATGGCACCACACTGCCCCCAAGAGTCCAACACATGCACCGCAGATGCTATTTCCATCAATCCATTATCTGTATTTGTATCCATTATCTTGTTTTTTTAATTGTCTTTATTTTACTATACAGTATTCATTCATTCATTATTAATCCTCATTAGGGTCGCGGGGGGTGCTGGAGCCTATCCCAGCTGTCTTCGGGCAGTAGGCGGGGGACACCCTGAATTGGTTGCCAGCCAATCGCAGGGCACTATACAGTATTCTTATTTCTAAATTCTTATTCCTTTATTTCCTTGTCCTTACAAATGATATTAAAGTTGAGTTTTCAAGGATTCAAGCAATTTTACTTCCATCAAAATTCAAAGCCACAATGATCTAAGGACTCTTTTGTTATACCAACACAAATTTCTACGTGATATAGCAAGAAATACGATACCCAAGGTGCAAGGTTTGGTCAGTAAGTCCCAAAACTTAATAAATAAGCTAAAAAGATCTTTCTTTACTTCTTTAACGTTTGGATGTGTGCAAAGAGTGCAAGTCATCAAAGGTGTGGATGTAGCACAATGAAAATGAAAGAGGCTTGAATTTCACATGATATTTACAAAGTCATTTTGAACTTGGCTAAAACAATAGGGAGTTCGAGAATAAAATGTTGCGGGGACGAATGGGCATGAGGCTATGATAGTAGTTTGGGGTTTTCGAGTTTTAGTAATTGAATCAACGCTAAGTTTTGAATTCAGTGAATAATTGTTGTATTAATCGTGATTTCAATTTCAGTCGAAATCATTGTGATTTTTTTCCCCCCATAATCATCCAGCCCTAGATTGCTGATGGATGATGGAAGGATATTTAGACGAGTGGAGGAATGGACAGATGGATGGATCAGACTGAATAAGATAAGATAAGATAAGAAAACCTTTATTAGTCTCGCAATGGAGAAATTCCCAGAATGGGCTGATGGATCAATGGATTGCTATTTAGACCTGAATTAATTCATAATGAAAGAGTGGAGAAATGCAAAGCATGAATCACTGGTCATATACAGTAGATAGATAATCAATCAATGAATTAATGGATTAGTTAATAGTTAGATAGACTGATAGACAGACAGCTTGACACTACCTTTGTTTGTATCAGATGTCATGATATTATGCAGGTAACGTTGTACTGTGCCCATTGGAATCGGAGGGCAAACGGAGACTTGCAGCGAGACCTTCTTCAGAACATGTCATACAGACAACATGACGGATTAACACTGTCCTCACCTCACGTGGCGAACATCTGCCGTTTACGCCTGCTCTCACGTGAGAAGTCAAGGGCGAGCACTCGTATTGATAAGTGCTGTATGTGCAGAGGCACGTGCACTTCCATTTAGGAACACACACACACACACACACACAGAGAAGAGTGGTACAGCAAACTTGGGCACGAGCTCACTTGAGAATCATGCCCCCACATTGCACATGCAGGGTCTCTTTGGATGCCTCTGGAGCCGCCAGCTAAGAATAGAACAGAGGAGCTAAAAATAAATCACACTGCCACAGGAGGAAGATGATGGGGGCGGAGGGGGGGCGGGGGCAGTTAACAAGAGGATGCTGAGCAGGCAAAGATGTGGGCTGAAGATGGAGAAAGATGCAAATGGGAAGTCTGTCTGCGTGATGAGACATGAAACGCAGTCATTATCATTGCTTCTGTTTTTAAACTGCAAGAGGTGTCATTGTTCAAAACACTTTCATTGTGAATGAATAATTACTGTCGTCGTGTACTGTAGTCCCGCTTTGAAAACAGTTTTTAAATCAGTTTCAATACAAAACATGAGGGCCACACTGAACAGAAAAGTGGAGATATTTGTCTCATTCATAATTGCAGCACTGCATTTGTCAACTTTTCATTTGACTGTCGTTATTTCTGAATTTCATGTGATTGTTTTTGAACTTGTGTTTGGTCAATTTAGTTTTTGCATGCATATCTATTTGTTTGTGTTTGTTTATTTATTTATATATGTATTTTATTTGTAAAGTTATATAATTAATTCCATTTTTAGGACACTCATGATGGGGGTTTTTTTTTTAGTTTTTCTTTTATTTTTGTGTCGTATCAATAAATATGCAAATTTTTTTTTGCAAGGTTCTTATGTGCCTAAAAATATTTCAACTACTGTACATCCATTTATATGTTAACTGAAATTTTCCTCATTAAATTTGCACACGTAACTGTGATATGTGTGGTGAGGGAGGGCTGGAAACAGTATTCTGCTGTATATAAAATAAAAGCGCGGCGGCGATTAACCTGAAATGACACAACACACACTCATTTCCGGGCCACATCTGTCATGTTAAATGAGGCATCTAACAAAACAACCCCTCCCCCCCAAAAAAAGACAAAGAGGGAAGTCAATAAAGATACTCTAATTAGCCTAGCATGAGCCTCAGAGTGAAACTTCATTTCCTAGTTGTCATTCATTCCGCCACCCATCAGCTTTTAAGTATTGACTGAAAGAATGAGATCAGGGATGAGAACAAGTGGAGTGAGGGTCTCCGAAGCACCTCGAACACATCACTGACTCAATACTGCTGTCTGGGGTCAGGGGTTGGTCTCGGTGCTTTCAAAAGATTTTAAATCTACTGTACTTTAAATTCGTTTCTCCCATTTCTGACACACGTACGTTGTGCCTGCTGGAGACATAAGCAAATTAAGCCCCTGCTTGAGGCCCTCTGGTCACTAGGGAGTCCCCAATAAGTATGAAGATTTTTTTATTTATTTATTTTTTTACATATTAAAATATTTAAAAATTGATAGTGGTAGCACAAACAAAGAAATCTGCCTGCCCAGTGTGTCTCAACATGTGGCACAAGTGACCACTGGTAGTATGTGGGCTCCCTCTAGTGGCCTGTGTATGTATTTCTTAATTAAATGTTCAAACTGTACATAATGTTATCGTGGCTTGAACTTCTTTTTTTTTCTTCAAATCTATTACAGAACATTTGTTAAGTGCAGTTGAGTTAAATTTTTATGAGCAATACATTTGCCTTTCATCGTTAAGAAATGTAATGTGCGTGTTTGTGTGGGTGTCAGGCCGACTGGGAGAGTAACGGCGGCCTGGTGAAGAAGCTGCCCTCCATCCGAGAGGACGAAGAAGGCGGTGACGAGGAGCAGAACTTGGTGTCCCGTGCTCCCCGCTCGCCTCTGCGCCTCAGCCGGGGCATCAACTCACCACTACGTTCCCCTTTGCTGCCCCCTAGACCCTTCCGCGCCCCCGCCGAGCAGACCCGCCCCGTCACCCTGCAGATACCAATGGTCAGCTTTGCGAGTGCGCCTGGAGAGCTCAGCCCCAGGTAAGCACGACTATTTGGAAAGCTGTTTGAACATTTTCTTCATATTCTTTTGATATTGTACGAGTACTTCGATATCATATCGAAGATATCAAGTGATCAAACCAAACAGCTTTCCATAGTTTACAAGTAACGTTTAACCCTTTCATGCACCAATAATAATAACCTGTAAACTGATGACATGATAAGCTGCCCACTGTAGTAACGTAACCACTGTCCCTGAAAGGGTTAATTGCTTCCGAATTGGGCAAAAGTGGCACGAGTAGCAAACAAAACCATTACAAGCAAACACGTTTTAATATTGCATCCGCGTTGCTTTACTAGTGCACTGAATCGTCTTGTGTGGACAAAGTTTATTCCTGTACACAGAACTTAAAATGGGATAGCAACAAATTCGGTTCTATCCGTCCATCCATTGTCGAATCTGCTTTTTCCTCATTAGGGTCGCGGGGGGTGCTGGAGCCTATCCCAGCTGTCTTGCGGCAGTAGGCGGGGGACATCCTGAACTGTTTGCCAGCCAATCGAAGGGCACACAGAGACGAACAACCATACGCGCACACACTGACACCTAGGGACAATTTTGAGTGTTCAGTCAGCCTGCCATGCATGTTTTTGGAATGTGGGAGGAAACCGGGGTACCCGGAGAAGTAAAACAAAGACTATCAGCCGAGATAAAACAAACAACTTAACAGTTACAGTCATACCTCGGTTTTCGACCGTAATCCGTTCCAGAAGGCTGTTCGAAAACCGATTTGTTCGAAAACCGAAACCACGCTCTTTTTTTAAAAAAATCTTTATTGAACACGTCTGCTCACAATGGAACAGTACACGAGGAAGTGTCACTTCCTCGTCTACCCGAGGAAGCGTCACTTCCTCGCGTAAGGAAGGCGAGAGGAGTCAAGTAGCGCATTCAAGTGCGCTCAGTTTGGTCAAGAACTGATTTTCGTTGTCGTAATCTGAGGCATAAAAAAAATCTAAATTTTTGGTCGAAAACCGATTTGGTCGAGAACAGAGACGTTCGAAAAACTGAGGTTTGACTGTACTTAGGTCTCCTAGATGAGCCCATTAAACATGTCCAAAACAAAGGCCCAGGCTTGCTGGTATCCTGTAATCAAATGAAAAAAGAGTAATAAGCAAGAGATAATGACAGTAAGAAGTGGAGCCGAGGAGAGAGGCATGAGATAATAAAAATATCTGAAATATTATTTGTAAGATTTCATTTGGGGTGGCACAACATTTACCTAGCCCTGAATAGCAAGGTTGCTTCAACGACTTTCTTTCCAACCATGCTTACACGAGTTGCTCACATTGCAATGGAAGAGTCAGGTTGGTTGCTATAGCAACTTGAACTACAGTCTTGCTTCCAGATCGACGGTGCAATGTTCACTGTTTATCAATCAAAGTTTGATCACATGATGAAAATTCAACACAAAAAGAAATAGTTAACATTCATCTGGCACACTAATTTATATAGAATATCAATCATTTTCGGGATCATGATGTAGATTGTGTATTTTTTTTAATAGATTTAAAACTACTAAGAAATGGGTTACTCAGTCATCGTTACACAAATCAACTGTAATTTCATTACCTACATTTTCTAAGAATAAGAAAAAGCAACTTTTACCTGTCAGGGTTCACCACAGCAGGTCACAAGCACAGTTACCAACTGAGCCATTCAGCCACCACCAATGATTTCGAAGAATCTTGCATGACAATTACACCCGAACCATAACGCAACAAAATTGTCAAAAATGGCTTCTGCTCTTCAGCTTGCCTAAATCGAATCGTCATCACAATCTGCTGGGTCAAAATAATTAGCTCCACCCCACAGCTACCCAACAAGTGTGTTAGGAAAAGTACTCAGCATTGAAAGAGAGAGAGAGAGAGAGAGACCTTGGCTGCAAGATTAAAAGTCTGGCCAGTAATCAGGCGTCTTGCATCAGGAGCTCATTCACTGCAAGCTGGAGTAGCAGAGACGTAATCAGGCCTTACAAAAGCAACTTTACAGACTTCAAATTGGCGTCACACAACTGGTTGATGCGACGTCAACGTGTCCCTGCCCAATCACAAAACTCCGACATGTACTTTCTGCACAGGTTTGTGGACGGTATTGAGACAGAAAACAGTTCCATGTCATCCCAGAAGTTTGAGTTCAGTCCTAGCATGTCGCCTGCAGCGCCGCCCTCGCCTTATTCAGGTAATGTCCACCTAAGCAACCATCCAAGTGACGTCTTGTCTGTAGAGGTTTCACATTCTTCACAGTGCATGTCATGGTATGTGTGTGTATGCGCGTTTGTGAGCAGGCAGTCGAGAGTCATCCGAGATCAAGCAGTGTGTACACAAGTTGACAGAGGAGGTGAGTTGTTCCCGCTTTGATACACGTTTATGTTGGCGGTCTGATACCAGACTCTCTATTGGTATACAATATACTGTACTGTATTACAGCAGTTCACAATTAGGTCACGAGACGGGTAAACGTGTGCAATGATATAAGGGACTATGTATTATTTGGAGTCATTCAAAACAACTTGTTAAGCTACTTACCTCACCATCCAACTTGGCAAAAACATTTTAGATCATGGGTGTCAAACTCAAGGCCCGGGGGCCAGATCCGGCCCGCCAGATCATTTTATGTGGCCCGTGAAAGCAAATCATGTATGTCAACTTGCTAAAATCTGTACCGAAATGTCAAATTGTCATGTTTAATAAATAACGTTAAGATTTTCCAATAATTATAATAATAACGTGAACCATAAATGAATAAACTATTATAAGTGACTTAACTGATTTCAAAACTGGTCATCGATTAATTTGTTGTGTACAAGTAATAATTTTATGGTTTCACTGTCATAACGGCTCTCCAAGGGAAGACACAACTCCAAATTGGCCCGCGACTAAAATGAGTTTGACACCCCTGTTTTAGATGAATGTAACTCGAAGAAGTCTTATGATTTAATCACCAATGACTATATTCATGAAAGTGTGCTCTCTGTGTAATGGAAAAGCAAAAATCATTCAGAAACTGGACCAGCGTCCACATTGATAATATAAAAAAGACAATGGAGGTGTTTTTCACTGAGAAACTGTATTAAAGCCTCCAGGACCACAATGCACCTGGGAAGTTGCCTCTGCATATTTGGGCAATATGCTTGTGCCCCTTGCTAGTTTAGCACAAAGCACAGTCCAAGGCCAATTTCCAAAGTGAGGTCCACAAAGGCACGCTTAGATGTGTTTGGTGAGGAACAATGTCTATGATCAGTGACATCTGACCTCACAAATTTCCTTGAAGGCAAGATTAGCATACATTAGCTTGATATGCTAAGACTTTCTCCCATCATTCACGACACAGATGAACAGCCTCTCCAGACAAGTGTCCAAGCTCAGCCAGGAGCTTCAGGAAGTCACACGTCTACTCAAGCCCCTGCTCCAGAGAGCGCCGCAGCCCCTCTTGGTGGCCACCGAGCCAAATTTGACCCCGCCTCCCAGCAGCAGCGCCAGCCGTCTGTCGGCGAGCGCCAGCTTGATGGCGCCCGCTCCCATCACGCCGTGCTCCCTCCTGAGACCGGACACTCATTCCCTGTTGGACAGCGGGGACGTAGAGGGCGTGGACTTGCCACAATGCCTTCTCCCTACTCCTCATTCACCACAAAGGCCTAATTCCTCGCCTCCCCCGTGCAACAATCTCCCCTCACCAAAGGAAGGACTTTTTGAGGGGTCTCCAATCTTGGCCTCCTCCAGTATGTTTATTTGCTCTCCACAGGATCGCCCCCCACTGGCATCCGGCACTCCGTCACCGTCGCTGTCTTTCTCCATGTCCCTCTCCTCCACTTCTTCCCTCTCCTCCTGCCACCCGTCCCAACAGACCAGCTGCGTTGGTCGCCGAAGCCTGCTCCCCCCACCTCCTTCCCAGGACACGCCTCCTCCGCCATGGCCCCCACACTTCTCCGCACCGCCGTCTCTCGCATCTTCACCCGGCGACCGTTGTTTGAGACCGTCCCCGTCCGTCCCGCCAGGGTCCCCTGTTGTCGCCGCTCTCCCTTCCCTCCTCTCCCTGCCTTTGTCTCTGGACTCACCGAGTAGAAAATACGGAGAACTCCAGCTCGCTCGGGCTTCTAACTCGCACCTTCGCCGAGAGACCGGGCCGGGGGACGGTGCCCCGCAGGAGATGGAGATGCAGGAATGGCGGGCCGAGGCAAGAGAAGGGAGGATTTCCTCGGAGCACATCAGCTTCATCGATGAAGATGAGCCAGCAGTTTATGAGCCAGGAGTGTGAGGGGCAATGCGACAAAAGAAAATGGGAGCAAAGGAGACAAGATCAGGGAAATGCGGCATCAGCGTTCAAGTGAAGGAGCTACAACAGCACACATTGTCTTAAGGGGTGTCCACACTAAGGTCCGAGGGCTCATTGCGGCCTGCAAATACAAAAATACAAGGTCAAGGTCATCGTAGTTTAGATTGCTCTTGCCTTGGCTCTGAATATGGAGATGGGATTCTGCTGCCACTCAGTGCCAGGGCCGATCTGGTCTCATGGGATGCAAGGCAGGGAGCCACCCAAAAATCCAATTAACTTTTTGCTCTATCACCAGGCTGTTTAAAAAAAAAACAGAATGTAAATATCTAAAATAAACTATAAAACAATACTTAAACACATATTCTTGTACACCAATGGATTGGTTTTAGCATGTTCAATAAATTCTTGGTGAAGAATGTCAAAGTGGCCCTTGCATCCTTGGACTCTTCTCGATGTGGCCCTTGGCAGAAAAAGTTTGGACACCCCTGTTTTACAGTATCTCAGCGGTTGGCCGTCAATCCCTGCAGCTGCTGTAGCAGAACCATCTTGTGGAGGTTCACACGACTTTGAATTCTCATTTTGCTGAGCTCCAAATGAAACCAGTCAATTATTTGAGACGTTTGGTTCATTTTAGACTCAGCATGGACGTTTCCAAAACCGCTACGTTTGGTTTCTTCGGGCCACCTTCATCAATGGGATGGTCGTTGCTCTTTCCCTGCCCCCAACACTTAAAAAGCAAGTCGTGGGCCCCTCTGTGTCAACAGCGCTTTCCCAGTTAGTACCCCCATCCAAGATTCCAAGTATTCTTCAATTTCATGAGTTTTTGTTTTATATTTTTGATTTTGAATGTGAGCCATCACAAAATGGCTCAACCCCCTTGGTCGAAATGTCATACACTGGAAAAACATTTTGTTGAATTTACTCAATTTTACTTTGTCAAGTAGTTGCGCAAAATAAAATCTTCTGGATCCAGATCATTTTTTTTATGTAGATGAACAGGCTACATAATAAGTAGATGTATAGGCTACTTAACAAATGTACTGGTATCTGGACACAGATGATCTTGTTTCGTGCAAACACTTGACGGAATAAAATTGAGTAAATTCAACACACCATATTTTTTGGTGAAATCGTGCACAGTCTTTATAAAAACGAATTAAAACCACAACTTTTTAAAATTAACTTTAAAGGAGAAACAAGAATCGAGTTTATTTTGAAAGTTTTAGGCATTATTATTATTATTCTACAGCACAGTCAAAAATGTCATACCTTCACATTATATTTAATACAATTTTGATCACAGTTTTAAAAAGAATTGTTCGACATTTAGCACACTCATGAAAATCATCTCCAAGCATCCAATCAACAATAGCCAGGGTAGCTTGTGTCAAAAGGCATTTTACTGAGTAGCCCACGCATCGTTTTGGACACACTGATTTTCAGGGATTGTTGTTTTCTATTTAAGGAAGAACATGATTGATTTTGAATCCAAGAGGTGTAAAATATATTGATATTTGAAAATATTTGAGGCGGTGGGCATTTTACAAAATTTTGCTGGTCCGTCATTCGTCACCTGTCAGCGGCCTGGGTACCGTACGTCATCGTCAGTCCGTCATTCTTTCAAGCCAAACCAAAGTGAAATGATTAGTTGGTCAATCCATCATGTTATTTTAACTCCGCTTCCGCCTATAAATTTACCCAGTCCGTCAGTCAGTCCGTGACGCCCCCCCCCCCAAATTATTGATTAAAATGGTCAGTCAGTGGAGTACACTATCTGTCAGTGTATTAATCATATGGGGGTTGCCCAAGCACAAATAACTCATACACTTATTTGACAATTTATTCAACTGCAGCTGTTTCAACTCCTAAAACGCCAAAAGGTTTTTATTTACACCTGACACCAGGTGAGGTTGCCCGACTTTCATTACCATCTTATGTCTCAACAATGGCCGAATGGATTTTCATGTATATTTGACCCCGGCATAACCCCAGGCAGCTACTATAAAAGGTCAGGTCGCAATTATTTGATTGCCTGTCTTCAATCGTTCAGGGATTATAGTTCTTTATCGACTGTAACAGAGAGTCCTGTTCATTTTTAATCCATCCGAGATAGCCAACAACAAGTATTTAATTGGCCCACGATAGCCCATGTAGCTTATAATACCGGTCTGGTTGCATGACCATTAAGCCTTCAGGGAATATGACACAATATTGATGGAAGATGGGTCTGATACAAGGTGATCCACTGAGTACATGATCATTTTCATTGAGATACAAGCCACAATTTTCAACCAAACAGCTTCAAACTTTCAAGCATATTTTGCATCTCATCACAAGAACCCAATTGATTTGAAAGGATTGTTGACCCAAGATAGCTCAGGTAGCTAACGGAAGAACAGTGATGATTCGGAATGAAAGTTGAGGCAACACAACGTTTCAGGGATTGTCATCAAATGTCCCTAGAATAAACATATTGCTTTTCAATGATCTTCGATCAAATGTTCACACACTTTCAGGGAATTGGTGTCTTCTGCGCTCTATGTCTAAGGAAGAACCCGAATGCTTTTGAATGAGATCTGACACATGCAAAAAGGCTGAGGTCAAATGTTTCCAAAAAAATAATTGTCATCGTTTTTAAGCCTATCGATTTTAAAGGGCTTCTGACCCATGTGCCTGAATCTAATGTCGTGGGTCTGGTTGTCCATCATCAAACTAAAGCAGACAGAGTTTGAACAGACAAAAAAATGTTTTCCGCCCCGTTTGGTGACGTTTTTCAAAGGAATTTCATGGTGTGTGCCAAAGACAAACTTGTCATTGATAGGAAATAGAAACATGATGGTGGTGGGACTCTATCCTATAGTATTGTGACAGTTCATCAAAACTGTTTACAACTTTCACATCACTCCTGAGCTTTAGCCATCCAACCATCGGTGCCTTCTCCTCCATGTCAACACTCCTGATATCCCGAGCAGGCATTTGGAACAAAACAACAAAACTAAAAGCCATCTGATTAAATCTTACACCTTGATCCCAAAACATATTTTGTCATATGTGGAAATGTGGATGGACTATTTTTGTTGAGGATCTCTAATGTAGCACACACACACATACACGCACACGCACGCACACACGCTCGTGTTAAACCCCTCTTTGCCAAAGCTGGTGTGAGACACCAGCCTGGCATACTACACCACCCAAGATGCATCCCTGGAAATGGTGTGAGGAAGTGGGACTCAGTACTACTGTATTTAAAAAAAAAAAAAAAAAAAACTACTTGGTGATGTTACACCATGTTACTTGTAAAATATCATTGTGTTTTACTTTTTCTTCTCCTACTCTTTTTTTTATTTTCCACAAAAACATGACAGGAAGGAACTCACTTTGGGTTGGGATTTTTTTTTTTTCTGAAAATAACATTGTGAATCCAATGCATGTCACAACTTTTGTTGCATGAGGAATGTGCCTGCTTTGGAGCTGCACAAAGGCAGCTGCGTGGAGACAAAAAACCCTGTGGGAGGTCTAACATGTATTTTATTATAAAAACAAAACAAAACACGAAAGGGAAAAAGACCTTTGTCACACAATACTCGAGCAGGGGTTCCGACAATAAAGAAGCATTCTTTTGTAATAATAATGGTGGACTCCTGTGATGTTTGAGAGAACCACTGCTATTCTCATTTGACACTTCATACTGTAAACGCCACCACAACAAAAAAAAGTGTGATGAAAAGAAGAGCATAAAACCATAGCTACAGTGAAGCATGGTGATGGCAGCATCAGGAATAGGGCCAGTATGAAGGAGTTTTCTTCAGCTGGAAATTATATTTAGGATTGTAAAAGTTCTGACCAGCAGTTAGTGTTAGCACAAAACCTTCAGGTTTCTACTAGAAGGCAAATAAATCTCAGGAAAAACCTACTCCAAACATTAAAATGTATTTGGACTTCATCAGAAGCACTTGGTGCAACGTGTGCACTTACATTGACATTTAACATAAGATAAGATAAGATAATCCTTTATTTGTCCCACACTGGGGAAATTTACAGCCTTCAGCAGCAAGATTGTAGGTAGAAAGAAGAGAAAAGTTTAAGAGAAAAAAAAAACACAGTTCAATTAAGTGCAATGTAAATACAAACATGGATAAGGTCAATAAGTTCAATTAAGTGCAATATTATACAATACAATAGTCCCCGTACTATTCAAATTCACAGTTGTTGTCATATTATTTAAATAAATTTATTATTTGTTTATTCATTTTTT
>CAAKHF010010871.1:21052-32593 GCA_901007745.1 Hippocampus kuda
GGGACTGTCCAGCAACGACAGTCAAATGGCGCCGACATTCCTCCCAGTCAAAAACAGTGCTGGTATACCCATGCTGCCGAGAAGGCGCAACCACCAAGCACAGAGTCTCCTCCTTGATGAATGTCATGGCCAAAAAATGCTGAAAAAAGTCCACATCAGGTCCACACGACGTAACAACAAACACAAAGTGACAAAACAAACCAAAAAACAACAAAAAAAGCAAGGCTCATGAGAGCACTTGCCGACGGCTGCCTACTCGGGCGCCATCTTGACTTCAAAGCCATGAATGAATCACTAATGAGGATGTAAGTGCCAACAATTGTGATGGAATTCATGACAGAGAACAATTTTAAATTGTTTTTTAAATTGATGAATTCAGAAAAAAAGAGCCGCTGAACCAAGGGCACCTTTTTCACCCAGGACAAAAGTGCAGACACTGGCTGTGGGTGCGCATGCCTGTATACCAACAAATGACTACTGTAGTTCCTGCACGATAATGTGCTTCGGAGTACAAGGCGCACCTTCAATGAATGGCCTATTTTAAGTGTTTTCATTTATATAGGGCGCACTGCATTATAAGGTGCATAGAAGCCACAATAGTGGCTGCGGTTGCATTAAACATCCAATAGATTGAGTTACTCTAAAGGGAATACAAAAAAAAATACAACTTTATTGACATAGAGCTTTCACAATTGCCCAGTTTGTTGGTGACCCCACTAATCACATCAGTCACACGTTGGTAATGGTAAATGCTACATTTTCAATAAAACTCTTAAATAAAAGCTGAAAGTGTACACTTCAATCACATATTGATTTATTTCAGACAGTATCAGGAGAATAAAGTAGCGGCATAAATTAGCTCCTTTGTGGGGACTGCATATATTTTTCAGTGAGAACATTCATCCCATCAGAGCATCGATGAGGTGTGAAATGTCAGCGAACACTCCGGGGAAGGGAGAAGAACTTGAAAAAAATGACTGAGAATACGTATGACACCCAATGCTCTTACTGTGCTGCTGCACTTCAGTGTCCACAAGGAGGGGCAAGTCTCATTGGATAATTTTCTTGTGATATGCACAAAATGTTTGTGAAAGTTTAACATAAATACAAGAAAAAAACCGACTGAGGATGCCACAGGGCCGAGTGCGTGATGAATCAATTGCTTCATTAGGCAGACTGAGACAAACATGACTTTTTTTGATTTCTAAACATGACTGAAAACAACACAGAGGGTATAATCGGGGAGAAAAATAACATTCCAAAAATAGATATTTTTATGCTCATATTTATATATATTTACGAGGTAAGTATACACAAGAATGAAAACATCCACATTTCAAAATAGTTCTGTCTCTGTTTCCTTTCCCTCTAAAGGTGTCCTTTGTCTTGAGGAGATAAAAGAAGGAAAGTGCCCTCTTGAATTACAAATGCAAAAATAACAAGAGGAGAATCTTGTCATCCAGTCCATGACAAGCACAATGTCACGTCCAAAAGCTACAAGCTTCACAAAAAATAGTCTCCAAACCATGATGGTAAATTGTGTCTTTCGAAGGGGGAAAATAAAAGAAAGGTGTCTTTGTGCAACTCAAAAAGCTTCAGCCTTTAAACCAAACAAAAACAGCAGGCGTCCTCCCCGAGTGATGCTTGTGACTCCCCCCTGTGGTCATGCCAGGTACTGCTGCATGGCTGTCTTGGCCCTGTGGGGACATTCGGGTGCAGATGTTGTTTTGTTTGTTTTATTGTGATGAAGAGAGGTGTGAGTTGAGCTGAGGTTTGCACCTGTCGCTGAGGTTGGCGTCACAGGCCTGTGAGAGTTTGTGCAACATGTCTACGAAGCCCAACTCCTTCAGCTTGTCCTGGCGCTCCTGAGAACCTGGCAACACACACAGGAGGAAAGATGTTGACTTATGCCCTTGCATCGTGTTTGTGTCAAATTTGACAGCAATGAATTTGAATCGAGATGTGTAGACTTTTAATGTAAATCTAGGACCCTCTCTATGATGATGAATGTTGTTTCTTCGAAACATTTTGCGCACCTCTACATTTTGTATGGCGTCAGCATCATTTGAATGCATTAATGAACAATGATCCCAGTAGGATCCTTGCAGTGTGTGCCATTTTACCGTCGTCCTCGTTCCAGATGAGGTTAGTGATGCAGAAGGTGGCGGCAAGCTGCAGTTTCACATTGGAGTGACCCTGAGGGTTACAAATATGTCAGACACTTCAAATTTGCGACTGAGCCATGGACTCGGCTATCATTATGGCCCGAGTATGGGGTGAAAGTTCTTTTCGTCTGTCTTATTCTTGGGACAAATAAATCATCATTATGAGGGCTTTGTCAAACTCAATAACGTGATGAAAAAAAAAAAAAACAGCCCAGTTGTTTAAAATGAGTAGACCCGCAAAAAAAGGCTTGAAAAACCCTGTGCACCAAAAGCCACAGGAAGTCAATCTTGGAAACACCTTGACCATTTCTAGTAGAATTTCTACCGATCAGTTGAATCAGAATGGCCGATATTTTGCATTTTTATGCAAAATTTGTAATTGGCTATCATGGCCTATTTTGCCAATTGTTCAATGACCCCAAATGAGACATTACAGCAAACAAAATCTCATCCACTTCGGGGACGTTCTGTGCTGCAATCGTGTATGTTTGAGCCTGAAAGCTACGGTAATCTATTTTTAGCTTTGTCACGTGTCTCGTGAGCAGAAAGCCTTTTTATGTAAACAAAACAATTTTATGTAAATTAAAAAAAACTAGAGTAGGTGCATTATTTACTTTCATTTTAACATCTCTTTTAAAAGGACATAACTTTTTGTTTTTTAAGTTCTATGCAGCCCTACTCCAAATCTGGTATTCTGACTAATATTGCGTTTGCTGAATATGATTTGAGCAGCAAAAATCAACATAATTTTATCTGGCCATTTTGCCAGTTTTGACGACTGAAAATGACATCAGAGTAGCTCAGGGCTCAGGTAACGACCAATGCACCTCCCAATTTTTGGGGGGCCCCTACCGTGATAATGCATAAAAGTAGGCCTACCATGTAGTATTTGATTTTCTGCAGCATATCGTCATTGGTCATGATGAGCTCCTTGGCCGTGTTGCCATCGGCGATGTTAGCGAGAATGCAGAGTGCCTGCTCAATGATATGGTTTGAATACAAGTTAGTCACAAAAGACAGCGGCAGTCATCCTATAATAATAACGCGACCGTTAGGCTCCTCTCACCTGCTCTTTGATCTCTGCACTATGCTCAGCCTCCAGGATGAGCGTGACGGCCTGCATGATCTGCTTCCCATGAGAACCCATGATCTGATCCATGTGCTGACGGCAAATAAACGTGCTGATGATACAACATGCCGGCCTTTATTTGCATGATTATTTAGAAATACAATTGTGTTTTTCCACCATTGAATGTAACCAATATTTAAAACTCAATTAAAAATGAAGGAGTTTTGAGCGAGGAGACATAAAAATAGACAACTGAGATAATGTGGTTGGGCAAGTGTGCGTAAATAAGGATCTGGCTGTGTTCCGAATTAACTAATCACACGTAAACTTATTGTTTTGTGTTTTTTGTTATTGTAAAGTGTCCTTGGGTGTCTTGAAAGGCGCTTATAAATAAAATGTATTATTATTATTATTATTATTATGTTAAATGGGCATCAGAACACAACTTCACCTTTTCAAATGCCTCTGGTTAAACCCAAATAAATTTCAGATGTTCAATTAGGATTTTCCAAGCAGTGTTTTTTGGTTTCCAGTAAAAGCCTGAGGGGTTTTTTTTGGTTTTGTTTTGTTTTTTTAGAAGACTTACTGGTAGCATTGTGTACAAAATTGTGGCGATTCAATTTGGGAGTCAAAAGCAATCAAGTCTGTATCCCTCCAGCGTAAGATCTCTGATGCATCAAGATCTTGCAATGGAGAGATTACAGTTCGCTTGAAATCGTACGTTCAAACAAAAAGGTCAGTTTAGATGCATCATATAACAGTTATCCAAGATATTTGATTGTTCTACGTTTCAATGCAAATTTTCATTATTATTGAGAAGTTAAAGACATGTGCTCATTAAAAGGATGTACTTCATTTTCGCTCACACATCATCACCCTATCAGTTGTATATAAACAAACCAAAACTATTGTTTATTGTGAAATCCGGAAAAACATGTCATTGTGACAGGCCTAACAATGGGTTAAAAAAAAAAAAAAACAGTGCTGTCTGTGTGCACATGTGTCTATGTATGCAAGTGCTCTCACAGGGCGTGTTGACAGGAGATTCCGCAGCAAACCCAGAGTCTTCATCAGCACATTACCGTCAGGATCAGAGAGTAAGCGAAAGAGCTGCTCCGTTCCCAAACATTGAACAATCTCCACTTTCACCTTCTGGTCTGCCTGGAACGCCATGTTCTGTGTCCACGAGTACAGAGGCACACGTAGAGTATGGACAGTCAATGAAACTGTCTCCAATGAATTCAGTTTGGAGTGTGTTCAGAGGAGACGTTTCTCACCATTAGGGCCCAGATTCCGTTGACCCGAAGTGCAGGACTCTCGCTCTGGGTCAGACTGCATAGTAGCTCTACGACACCTGATTCAAGGATGGGCTGCGCGCGCGCACACACACACACACGCGCGCGCGCACACGCACACACACACACACACAAAGCACAGATATTTGAGTAGAAATTCACTCAGAGCAGCACACAGCTAAACAATTGCAAACGTCAATATGTCGATTCTATAAGAGCCACCTCAACATGGCTCATGGTGACTCGCAAGAGCCACCACCCAAAAAGAAGGACCCTGAAGAGGGTTTTGAAAAGTCAAAGGTGTGTGTTTATGTGTCCCTACCTCTTTACTGGGTGAGAACTCCAGCAGTAGGTTGCATAGTGTTGAAGATGCCATGACCAAGACTTCATCAGGGGCGTTTTGCAACAGCTAAATGAAAACATGCACAACCAGAAGGAAGAAAAAGAAAAATATCATTTAGGTGAATTGGTGCAATTCCTCTACTGAAGGAGAAATTTGCTTGTTGGTTAAAATTCCACTACAGTTTACACTAACCTTCATGAGGGGTTTCCACACCGCGTGATCGTGGAAGCTAGTCCGCAGCTGCTGCACCGACCGCGAGAGACTATGTAGACATCTGGAACAAGAACACAATACAGTAACGCAGTATAGTAAGCGTAACACCACGCATTAATAACTGGAGGGAGGGAGAAAAAAATAAGTGGTTACTTAAATATTTTATGCCAAGCCACTTTGTCATCATCCCACCTTTGTCAAGTATCTTTTAAATTGTAAGACTTTGTTCTGTTTGCAGTGGCATCAGATTTTACTGGTCACAATATCGGTGAAGTTCCGCCCCCATAACATGATGAAATTTAGACTCCACAGCAGAATCCACCAATAAATGAAAAGAAGAAGTAGTAAACAGAAAGTAATAGTAACAAATTGACCAAATGTTCAGCTACACACGATGCTGATGGGCAGCCATGACCTCCGAAGATTAAGCTATTTTCACGAGTCTTGTTTGATCATTGGCTAACAAAAACATTCTGTGGAAGGACCACTAAGCTATTTCGTGAGCAATTACCCCCTTAACTCAGATTAAAAATGTTTTTGTATCCTGCATATGTAACGCCGGTATGTATTCCATTACTCCCCAAGACTGTATGTGTTGTAAGAGTTCAAATATGATCTCACCTGACAGCTGCCAAGCGAACTTTAATGCTGGACTCTGACAGGCCGCTGACTATCCTGTCCATCATGTTCTCCGTCTCTGTGATCTTGACAAAGAGATACAAGAATGATAGTTGTATACAATCATTACAATTATTCTATTACCGTATTTTCCACACTAAAAGGTGCACTCGATTATGAGGCGCACCTTCAATGAATGGCCTATTTTGTAATTTTTTTCATATATTGGACGCACCACGCTATAGGATGCAATCTGCAATCCATCCACTAGATGGAACTACGCTCAAGGAAATGCCAACAGAACTGGAGCAACTCCACTCGGGTGAAGCTCGCCTCAGCAGTCCATAGTCCGCTGCTTTCTGCTGTGCGCGTGAGTGCGAGCACGTATGCACGTGGTTCAACCAATCAGTGCCAACGCAACCACGTCACAGATCAAAGGAGCTTTGAACAAACGACAATAGCTAAGATAGCTTAGCTGTTGAGTGGCGTTGCTAGAGAGCGATCAAATGTCAGTAAAACTTATTTAATAAAGCAGCAACACAGTTCACTTAACCAACAGCAAGTTATAACATTGACTCGTTAACGTTGAACTCTTGCCACTGCTCTATTTCCGTGTTCAACTGCCTAACCCGATCGCCTTAAGTTTGAACTCTGCATTGTAAGCATGTCTCTAGGAAGAAGCAATTTTGGGGTCGACATATTACTGTAATAACCATACACAAGGCGCATCGGATTTTAAGGCACGCTGTGAGCTTTTAAGAAAATGGAAGGCCTCTTGGTGTGGAAAATACGGTACAGCGAAAATATTTGCGGGGAACAGGCTCATCGCGAATAGCTAAAATCAACTACTGGAAGCCCTCAAAAATGTTTTTACAGAAGTTAACTGTAGATACAGGATACATACAAAGCTGCAAAGAAGCGCTTTTGTCAAAATTAAACTCTCAATTTACTTAAACCTGGTTCATTGGCACCAAGATACCACAAAAACGTTGCGATGCATTTTTCTGATCCAAATAAAACTCAACCTACTGCAAGCCAATTTCCACCAAGACACCACAAAATGGTGCTATAGTAATACATTTGTCAATTTGGCCTCGCCACAAAAAGAGGTAAATTTGTGAATGCTGAACCGCAAATATGCGGGGGCTGACTGATTTTCGAAACAGTATGGAGGGCAAACCTTCTTGCGGATGTCCTCGTCATTGGAACCCAATGAGGCGTATAGTTTGAAAGCCGCTTGCCTCAGCTCATGTGCGTGCTTAAGGTCGTGGTCCAACTGCACAGAGAGCGAACTGTCAGAAACACCATGTAAAATGTGGACCCAAAAAACCCACCTATGTCAACCCACCCTCTTGATGTCGGCGATGGCTGACACGGAGCTGGGGTACTTGAAGTAGTCGGCCAACATGGCTACCAGGTGGTCGGTGGTACTGGCGATCCGCTGCAACTCCACATCGGGCTCCATGAGGAAGGCCAGCGTCTCTGCTCCCTCCACTCGCTCCTCCAGCAGATGCTCCTTGCTGCACATGCGCACCAGGCAAGGCAGCGTCTGCACCAGCAAGAAATGCAGGATGTCACACACACATACCTCAAAATTTATCGGCAAAAAAAAAAAATAAAAATAAAAATAAAAAAAAAAAAGAAGAGAGAAAAGCACATCACCTTTAGGACAATGCAGCCGTCATCTGTCCTAATGGCGCCTGCTCGACACATGTATGTGAGACTGCAGCAGAAAGAGTGTGTGTCAAAAGAGTTTCCAGGAGAAACATTTCATCTGCAATCCGCTCACCATTTGGCTGACGTTAGCTGCATTTCAATGGGCTGATCCCTTTGCATCATTCGGACAAATACCTGAGACAACAGCTCGCCGTCCACCAGCACTGCAAGCATACACAAAACCTTATCAATGTGACAAACTTTGGCTAAAGCAGGGCACACGCACGCACGAACGCACGCACACACACAAATTTTAGACTTTTTTTTTTTTCATGTGAGAGACCCCACACATGAGGAGTAAAAAGAATAAATCACCATGTGAGTGAAGACTGCTCTTATAGTGTATGATGTACACTGTTCCCCCAGTAATCATGAGAGATAGAGACCAAGTCCTGCCGTGAGCAGCTAAATTCTACATGGTGCCACAGGGCATCCAGACTGCCAGAAAATAGAAGAAAGAGGAGTGGTAGAAGAAGAAATAGAAGAAACTAGTCTTGGGCTAATTGTTACCTTGTCAGCCAAACTCGGTATTGATGAGACATACATAAGGATGTACTGTGGTAAATATCGAACAGATTTAACATGTATGATTGTCGGTCCCTGCGCTGTTTTCTGAGCAAAGCAGAGAGGAAAAGAACTCTTTTCCTACAACCAAAACCACAAGATCACTCAGGCTGATAATTGAGAAAATTTTGAGAATCGGGCCTCTGCTGACTTGGACTGCAAGTATGACAAAAGTGGGAAAATTAGACCTATCTGTTTGTGTGTACCCCACTAAACAAGTAGGATAAACTACAACACTCACCATTCACCAACGTCATGGACACCTGAGTGTTCTCATAGGCCAGCACTGAGAAACATTTTAATGCCTGCATACGCACCTGGAAGGACAAGAAAAGGTTTCCATCTGTTTGATTGTGCCTGCTTCAAAGGTGGGTTTCCATGACCCCATTCACATCAGCCATTTTGAAATATCAATAAAAATATATATTACAGATGTTCGATACCACAAATGAGAAAAACGTATTACAATCAAATAAAGATAAAATATAATATAATAGAATCATCCAGAGGAAAAATACTATTCATGTTACAAAACAGATACATACAAGTACCAAAAACAAAAAACTTAAACAAGAAGTAAGCAAAGCCCTCTGGATATTACACACAAATAAATAAAAGCATTATGTAGCCTGTGCTGCAATCAACAGGAAAAAAAAAGACCTTAAAAATGAACTGGGGAAAAAAAAAGATTCTATTTTTCTCAAATAATTTTGGGAGCCAACACATTAATTATGCACTCTTAGTAATCTATACGAGGGGTGTAACTAAAATAACTATTTGAATCGAAACATCGGATTTGAGTGAAAACATTCGAGTGCGTCGAATCTACTTGTTCCACTTTAAAAGATAGACATACAGATCCGCTAATTCGTTTATCCTCACGAGTGTCACGGGCGTGCTGGAGCCTATCCCGACCATTATCAGGCAGGAGGCGGGGGACCCTGAACTGGTTGCCAGCCAATCTCAGGACACTCAAGACGAGCAACCATTTGCACTCACAATCACATCTAGGGACAATTTAGAGTAGTGGTTCTTAACCTGGGTTCGATCAAACCCCAGGGGTTCGGTGGGTTGGTCTCAGGGGTTCGACGGAGCCTCTGCCACGGAGGGTAAAACACACCCGACTCAACATGTCAATTACTTTTGACACGCCCGCTTGGCCATCACTGGCTGCAGATGATCACATTACATTTCTTGTCCAATCAGTACTGTGGGAAATTTATTAGGCGACGTGTGACTGGCGTGATAGTACGTCGTAAAATTGAAAAAACTTATTCTTATGTCTTGAAATCTTATTTACTTGCGTTTTTGTATGTCTTGAATTTGTAAAAAGTCATATTTTTGTTTTTCATGAATGAAGGGTTCGGTGAATGTGCATATGAGCTGCTTGGGTTCGATACCTCTAACAAGGTTATTTTTCCAGTATATGGTGATAATTTACCCATATAATGGAACAAGTTTGTCGAAAAGAATGGAGATTTAAAACACCACTGTATTATTCATTTGGTAATGACTTCCATCACTGCAAATGGTGCTATCAGACATCATGGTGACTTGATGAATGAAGTCAAATTAATATGAAACATTAAATAAAACAAAACATTGCAGACCTAATGGCCACTTACCTTATAAGAGGGCGATATCAGCAAAGGGGCAATGTTCTGAATGGCACCGTGGTTAAACAGAACTGTCTGGTGCTCTGGAGTCTGAACACAAACCACCAAGACATAATTCAAAAATGTCTGCCTCAACTGTTGCTATGAGTCCTCAGACTGCCAATGAGCCAATACCAACAAATACCTTACAACAGTGGGAGAAGATCTGCGTGGTGTACTCCTGCGTCCTGTGTGAGTGGCTCAGCAGCGACATTAAATGGGGGATCACAGTGGGATCCTGCGGATAATAAAAAAAAAATCATACAATGTTTTTTGGAGGGCGCGGAGGGGACGTTTTAGCTAAAACAAAAGTAGGAAGTGATCATACAGTGTAGAGCAGCTGTACTGGAGTGACGGGACTGATGAAAACTGTTCTGAGGCATCGAAGACAAGCCTCAATGAAAATCAGGTCAGGACACAAGAGACCTTCAAACAGGAAAGAAGTTAACCACTGATGATGATGACAATGCTCCCGGAGATTGGAGGATACTTGTGCCCAAACCTTGAAGAAGGGCGGGGATGATGTGGCAGTCAACCAGGGACTTGATATTGTTCTCAGTGCCCATCGCCAGGCTGCCGAGCACCACCGCACACTCTGTCCTTAGCTCCAGGCTGGAGGAGCTCTGTTGCAGAAGGTACAGTAACCTACAACAGAGAGACAGACGCGCACACACACGCACACACACACACACATTATACTTTTAATACAAATAGTTCTGTTTGACACCTCTCTCTCTCATATATACATATATATATATATATATATATATATATATATATATATATATATATATATATATATATATATATATATATACTATATATACATATATATACATATATATACATATATATACATATATACATATATACATATATATATATATACATATATATACACATATATATACATATATATACATATATACATATATATACACATATATATACATATATACATATATATAAACATATATATATACATATACATATATATATATATATATATACATATATATATGTATATATACATATACATATATATATATATATATATATACATATACATATATATATATATATATATATATATATATATATATATATATATATATATATATATATATATATATATATATATATATATATATATATATATATATATATAAAAGACCTGTCAGTTTAGCGCGTTTTTATTGGCATTAATTTAAATGAATTTTAACGGGATTACATTTTTTCTCGCGAGATTAACGCAGCACACGTCACAAGCGGATGTTATGTTGCTCTATAAATACACCACAAACAAAACAACAAGCGCTGCAGAAGTCCACGCCCATGTCTGTTTTGCCAGCCACGGCTGCGCGAGACACCTAAAATGGATACTTAAAGAGTTTATGAATGGAAAATTTACTTTTAAAAAGTTGCCAGATTGCTCCACTGACAAGACCAAAGTTACCCGTATCATACAGGTATACAATGTATGCCACTGATTGTTACTTGTTTGGAACTATTTTGTGTGGAAGGTTACAGTGTTCCGTGTCAATATCAATAGAGCGGGTGGAGCTTCTCTGTGTTTGTCTGACAGTGACGGTGAAGTTCAGCGGTGCAGTGGTAGCGACCTAGCGAAAATAAAACGTCTCCAGTGTTGTCATCGAACCAAGTGTAGTCATCCGAAATGATGTCTACACAAAACCGTATAGAGACTTCCGTGCAAGAAGGACCAAGAGAATCAACATAGCCTGACTGCTGTGTTCAAAGCAAACTTGAGAAAAACGAAGTATGCAACCATGGCTTATTGCTCTGTTTTGATTCCATAAAAAGCGCTGTTAAAGCAGCTGTTGTGTGACAAAATATTTTTTCCACTGTTGTTGATGGACAGTAATATTGTGTGAGAGATTATGTG
>CAAKHF010010873.1:0-12167 GCA_901007745.1 Hippocampus kuda
CATCCTTGAATTATACCGCGCACCTCATGTTGCAAGATGAAGTCTTGAATTGGAGAGATGCACACCGCAAATAAATACATACCACTCAAAAGTTTGAAAACACCCTCTAATTTCTTTTTTTTTTTTGCTATTTAAATTTCCTGGACTGTGGATTAATACTGAAGTCAACGACATTATGAATCAATATTGATGGAATTATTTGGTAAACAAAAAAAAAAAAAAATGCTAATCAAAACTAACATATCCTCACAAGGGTCCAGGGGGTGCTGGAGCCTATCCCAGCTGTCTTCGGGCAGTAGGCGGGCGACACCCTGAACCAGTCCCAGGGCGCACAGAGACGAACAACCATCCGCGCTCACACCCACACATTTAGAGTGTTCAATATATATATATATATATATATATATATATATATATATATATATACACATACATACATACATACACACACACACACACACACACACACACACACACACACACACACACACACACACACACACATATATACAGATAGATAGACAGACAGACAGACAGAGAAGAGGAAAAGTACGATGGAGTTTTTGCCGCCTAGCGACAAACATCACAATTCTTCTCTGTCCTAAGTGCAACATTCTCCCAACAATGAAAGAAAAATGGAATGCAGAGTGCATAGTCAGCTGTGATGACGTGAAGAGACTCGCCTCCCAGTTACACCCGGTAATCCCCCTTCCTCATACTTGCTTTTCATCGCACCCATACCTGTCACACCCGTTTTTATTGATGGTAAGTATCCAAACAATCCCTCCATTTTTCTACAGCGCTTAGCTTCATTAAGGGTGAGCTGGAGCCGATCTCAACTCACTTCTTAACGGCTGGCAGGGTACAGTCTGGACTCAATCACAGAGAACATATGGACAAACAAGCGGTCACTCTTACATTCACATGATTTTGTAATATGTGGGGAGAAAACGGAGAAGGCGGAGCTGAGTAACAGGCTGCCCTTGATGAGTACATAGTTTTAACACACGGCAGTGGATTTGTTTTTACGCTTCAATAATAAACATCTTTTAACACACGCAAAGTAAGAAATACACTCCCTTATTGTTAGCCTCCTTCTACAATTCCCTAAACATCTGCATCAGACAATCTGAGTAAATTAACAATTGTTTTCATTTTATGACACAACGGTGAAGTTATTCAAAACTGACCGCGCGCTTAAATCATTACCATTTCCATTCGGGCTTCTACAGGGAAATTTGATTCTCAAAGCAAACAAATGCATCCCAACCATTTTCAGCCCACGAGGTTCCACTGTAGCTTTATGAATTATGACTTTTTAAAAAATAGCCAAGCGAGGCGCAGCGGTGACAGGGGGAGGGGGGAGCAATGGAGAAGAGTTTGCGAGTTGAGTGGCAATTGAGGACAGAATAGAAGAAGATGGAGGGACGTGATATCCCTAACCTGTACATGACCCTTCTCATTCCAAGTAAGCTGCTCCCTCCGACGGTGGCAGATGGCCTACGATGACGAGCGAGACAGTCTCCGAACAAACCAGAGGTAGCAAATCAGACAAAGCAGTAAAAGCAGACCAAGTGGGACAAAAGGAGACAGGGAGTAAGGAAAGAAATAGAACTTTTTGGAAGCAAAACTAGGGTGAAATAAAAAAAGCGTGAAGAGTGATTTAATGGGGGGAAAACAAGAGGGGGGGAAACTTAAGAAAAGAGGCTGGTCCAGCCAAGAAAAGCATGTAGAATTGAATTAGGGTGCAGGGAACACAAGCAAGCACAAGTAGAGAGGAGCAGGGGTGCATAGAGAAAGAGGAGGACCATTACCTTTCTTACATTAGCCGTTACATCCCTTGGCGACCGTTGAGGGGTTTTAAAAAAAAAAAAAAAAAAAGGAGGAAACGTCACAGGGTCGGAAGAAGGATTAGGATAATTGGAGAGGACTGTGAATGGGAGAGCGGCTTCATGAGGGCCCATCTATATTTGCAAATAGTATTGCTTTGAGACAATATGGAACAGCAGGTGGGGCCTCTTTGAAACATCTTGGTGAAAATAAAGTTTTGTTTGAGTTCATGGGCCAAAAAGTAAGTGGTTCTGACAGAATATCCGGACAAGTACAATGCATAAAAACTCAAGCTCTCATACAAAGGCATAGTTGAAGGTGACCATTTTTAGAACTTACTGATTATCTTGAATAATTTGATTTTTTTTAAATGGCTTGACAATATTAGACAACAATATGAAATGTGTGTGGCTTTAAAATGTGAGGCCTGGCACAGCTTAGCAGCTGGCTGTTAACAAGCTGACCGTTAGCCAGTCAGCGCGTTGAGTGACTGGGCATTCGTTGTTCATCATAAAAGCGCACCCATGAGCGTTCTTGTGTATTTATTTTGTTCAATAAAATGATTTAAAGAGCGCCGGCTGATCTCTCATTATCACAACACTACACACGCATTGCATCGCTGTTTAGTGATGTGTTGATAATGATTTTTGTTAGTTTGTTAGCCTCATGGTTTTTTTCAGCAACAAGTTATCCCATTAATCGGTTCAGCCTACTCATACAAAAGCTTGTGAAATAGAAGGAGTTCTAATGGTCTTGCGGTCTGAAAATAAAGGTGTAGTTAAGTGTTTGGAGAGTATTTCTATCAAATGACAGTTTCAGCCTGGAAAGTATGAGTTGACTTGACATAGATTCGGCAAAATTTTTGAAACGAGAAATGGTAAGTCAACTAATGACACAAAATCAACTGAGTTTCATGTTGGAGACTCTGACTAGCACTCCCGAGTGTAACACAACCTACTGACACCAGTATGATATTTATCAACTGCCACTTTGCCACACTTAAACATAGTCTGGAACTCTTTACTGACAAGAGCATTTCTGGGAGAGATTTTTGGTCCAAGACCAGAGTTATTTTATCACTTCATCAATGACATTTAGGGTTCTCCAAAGGCTCCAAAAAATGTACGCCGTGTTATTTTACCTTACAACGTCAACGTGTAACTATGGTTCTCTCCCTTGTTTTCCCATTGCCCTGTCGCTATCATTCTTCCTGTTCTGTCGCTGCTCCACATCAATCACAAAGTGCCACAATGGTCTGTGACGGCTCACTGACAGGTCTGACACATGTCTTGCAACCACTGGGGCTGGCAATACACAAGAGGACAAATCACACGTAGACCCTGGCCAATCCATGTTAGTGCCCATCTATCAGCCTCCAGACATTTCCCTTTGACATTCTAGAATTACAGTGAACTCACAACATATTCGAACACATAGCAAAAGCATAGCAGCATAAACGCGACTGAAAATACTGTTTGTATTTCACTCTCCCTTTAAGAGGCGGTGCCTGTAAGTGCCATGTGAGAATCTGGGTGGAAGCAATGGTGACAGCAGCTTCTGTGTGAGTGTGCTCATGTTCAGGAAATCATTAAAAACTGCAGAGGGTGGATCTCCTTTCCCACATGCAAGGGCATTAGACTTAGTGTACCTGTACTGTAAAATTAAAAAACGAAATATAGATTACTTAAAGAAAATAACTAAACAGCAAACAACACCGATTTGGCGTCTTTAAAACTGCTGGTTCGAGTTACATGCCAACTTCTTAAATGCGTCATATACTTTAATTATGTCAAATACATCACTTAAAATAACTTTGTACAACAGTGAAAACAATCTAAATAGTTGTATTGTTATGCTGGCAACAAAAAAAATCCACGTTTAAGAATACCATTAGAAAAGAAACCACAGCATATTAATGGGGATCTGATTACAGCGGTTCTGTTACAACAAATACAAAACATAATGTCAATTATACACAGCGCTTCCCCTTTCTCACATTTTATGCAGATATTATGTTTCCCAATTTTATTAATCAAAAAACTTATGTACACTGGACTTTTATTAGTTTTTTTAAATACGTGCCGGCTTCACTGTACAAGTTAAACGGCATCTGTGATGGCTGCCTGACTGACAGTAGTTTTTAATTCGTCATCGCTTGCAGCCATTTTGTCAGGGCGTAATGTCGACCCCACCCAATTGTAAATAATCATATTAACTACAGTTACTGAACCTTAAAAGATGACTGACTAGCGTCATCACCGATATTGAGTTAAAATCAAAAAAGTTGTTTGGTAGAATCAGCAGTACTTACGATAAGCAGGCAAACTCAGCGCAGAGACGAACAAGATGGATGGGAAACGGCGCTTTCCAAGCCTCCCTTTGTGTCGCCTCTTTGTGTTGTCTTCTTTTCGCAGTTGTGGATTTAATTCCGATTTATTACTTCTTAAATTGCAGTTTAAGATTTTCTGCAACTTGTCAAATGACGCCAGGTGCAGCGCGACACAAATTTAAAGACAGGTCCGTCACCTGTCAATGACAACCGGAGGAAGAACTTCCGGTAACGATAAAAGAAACACAGTTTTAATTTTTTTATTTTTTTCGATCACCAAAAGTATAAAATATTAGCAAGTGTCAACATATAATAATCATAAGAATAATAAATTGGTTTGTGGGGTTAAAATAGTGTCTCACTATTTTCCAAACCTTCCTCACTAGGAGGGCTATCAAGGTCAGATTTAAATTTATCGGGATGTTTTGTACCAGACCATCAATCAAACTTAAACTTGTCATTTTAAGCCACCCATAATCATTACATTGATCCACAGACTAACATTTTGGTTTTTCTTCTCATTCAAAGTCCATTTTTCATCTACGCTTAATTAGAATGCCCATTTTATGTAATTTCTTATGGGCGAAAATAGTTTTGTGTTTGCAAAAAAAAAAAAACAACCACTACAAGAAATGAATGAACCTCTTGCATGCATGTGTGCAGCTAATAATGCTTCTTAACCATCCAACTGTGTGGTTGAGGAACCAACCAACACCGTCAAACTATAATATGGCACATTTTTTAAATGAAAATGTGCCGCAAATACATCCAGCCGCAAAAGTCGAGCAAGTGCTTACATGTGTAGGCTCACTTTTAACTCTCTTTTGCTCACACACACTTGATCTACTTAGATCTCCCACATCTAACTGCCACTTAACCTCACTTTCTCTACTCACCCATCTGCTCGCCCCCCCCTCCCCCTTCAGCTCTCAATCCATCATCCAGCTGCGCTCTGCGTAATGACTCTATAGTCATCAACAACATTAATCCACACCCTGTCCAAATGCAGACACACTCACACGTGATCAGATACTCCTTTACCTTTGTTCAGAGTCCAATCTTGGGCTACTTCACCGCTACATCTGCCTCTCAAAGTGTTGTTTTGCTCCTCCGCTGTCCCTTTTTCACGTGTGACATTTCTCGTCTTGAGTGGGCTTATCATCTTCGGCCTTTTATTTGCCTCAAGCTTTGAACTTGTGTCCTCTTCATGTATCACGGGGACTCCAATGTGAGAAAATAGTCTCGCGGGGACACACAGTTATGAATAGGTCCTTGTAGGGAGACACATTTTGTCAATATGCTGCTGCAAAAAAAAAAAAAAAAAAAAAAGATGAGGAGGGTGTATAAATCCCAAACCTTATGACATACACATTTTCTGCATCTGTGTTACAGGAGAAAAGAGGCAGGGGTGTGTACATGTTGTAAAAAGATGAATGTGCGCGCGTGGGACCTCCCTTGAAGAAGTGCAGTTGAAAGACGCCTGTATGGAAAACAATAAATCCACTAGTCAGAACTGCATAGCGTGTTTTCAGCCTAATTTTCCACTGACCCGGTGACTCTACTGGTATACATTGTTTGCCCCTCTCGTGAATGGCGGCCTGTTGTTTTGGCTTCTTTTGTGCTGAAGAATCACACTGGGCCTATATTGTGTAAAATTCCACAAGAACTTTGCGTCGACGCCTTGCACCGAATAAAAGGTGTCCATCATTATTGTCTTGCCCAACGCGAACCTGATTTGACTGAGCTGAAACAACCACAGTCAAGTGATGTTCACGATAGAGCGGGGGTCACAGACATGTGAAAATTTCCCCCATTAGTTTGGACTGGCAAGTACCCATACTGGATATTCGTATATGGCTGATACAGGCCTCATTTTAAGGTATCGGGTACTCGTGGAGGCTGCCGATACCTGCCACTGATAATCCGGACAAAAAATATATACTGTATATAGAAAATGTGACAGAGAGGAAGTCCTCCTTGGCAGTAACTGTTTTTTGCCCTGCGTGTTGATTTTCATATTTTCTTCCTTATTCATAATTGGTGCAAAAATGCCATAAAAAAAAACCCAAAGAAATTGTAAAAGTGCCGTGTGATTTTTTTTAATTGAGCCAGATTGAGATTTTTTTTTGCACCCCTTTCTGGGAAATTCGACTTCAGACGTTCCATTCCTGTTCCTAAATGCAATCTTGCGACATGCAGTTCTCCACTTAAATAGATGGCTCCCAAAAATGTATTGTATATTCCTGGCCAGGCCATGCTACGTCTTGGTCAACAACCTCACTCTGCCATCAGACTCAGCTGCATGCACAAACAAAGAAACAAACTCTAAGTGGAAAACACAATCTCCCTAAGGAGGTAATTAAAGTGTCCTATGTGATTAGGGCCGTCCAGTCAAAGAGGCTAACATCAATCCTTCCTCGGTCTGTAACCGTGGCTTGGTGTGTGCGTGCTGTACTGCGCATGCCTGTGGTGCTCCAGCCTGGGCCTCAGATCAACGTTGGTGGTGGAGGAGAGGTGTTGGAAGACCCTGCTGGTAGGGGGCGGGGCTGGGGGGAGGAGAGAAAGAGAGAGAGAGAGAAAAGAGATGCTAGGCTACAAGTGGACACAATGTGTAATGGCAGTTCCAGCTGAGAAAACACAAGCACCCGCGCAGAACACTAAAACCTGAGGGGTGAAAAATATGTGAGGCCTGGCAATAGGTCAGGTTCCCTCACCGTATCTAATTCGATTTTTACAAACTGTAAGAAAACACGCTGCTGCTGCTCTCGGAGCACTGATGCAAATATTTCAATTTTTTTTTTTTTACACGGTTTTTTTTTTCCAATGACTCAAAAAAAAACCTCCCAAAAGCACATCTGCTTTTTACTTTGTGTATGTCCACAAATATTGGCTGGGGGGGATTATTTACTCAAATGCAGAAGGAGGAGGTGTCTTTTCGAGAATTGGCTCCCCAGAGTTTATTGAGGCAAGGCTCATATTGACATGAATATGAAATCTCACCGCAGACTTCCAAACAAATGTCGAACAAATGCTATTTACCAAAATTTCTCGAATGTGTCGTGTAACATTGTGGTTCGGAGTCATTGTATAGTTTTGAAAGGACTTCACATTCCACTTTGATTCATCGATGACATCACAGATTTATTTTTTTTCAACTGTCAACTCGTTTTGTCGGCTTGCGCCTTTAAACAAGCTCGCTCACTCACTCATCCGGCCACTATTCAGCGCATCTGCTCTGAACAATCGCTCATTGTCGCAAAGAATAGACAACTCATGACATTTCCGTTATTTATTCCAATAATCTCGAAAATATTGCCAAACCATTGAACTATTTTGGCTAAACTTGCCCTCGAAAAGATTTCTTTATCTCTCAGGGAAAAAAAACAGTTTCTTTTTTATTTATTTATTTTTTTTACACGCAGTGCTGCGGATTATTTCAATTGCTTGCAGCTTCTGGAGCGTTAAAAATGTTGGACTCAGAGATCAAGCGGAAGGTCGTCGACGTTTTGGTGCTTCGTGCAAAAGCGAATCGGGTGACTCAAAACCGCATTAATGGTTCGTATTGGCGAGTGAGCCTCGTTTTGACCACTCGTTCTTAGTTTTCACGGATGCATGGAGGCAAGGAGGCAAGCTGCAGAGGGGGCTTGGGTGCGTGCCTGGTGGTCCACGCAGTCACGTCTGGCAAAGACATTAGAACGGGGAGTCCCATAGACAGCGCTCACTTCTCTAAATAAACATTAGTCTTAAAAAGTTTGCCCCTGCGACCTTTACGTGATCGCGTTTCACTATGGATACAGTCCATTTTTATCGCGAGGTTTTCCTCTTCTTTTCACACAACACACACACACACACACACACACACACACACACACACACACACACACACACACACACACACACACACACTTTCACGCCGAGGGGGAAAAAAAGTCAATTTAAAGTTTGGTTTTTACGAGTCGAGCAAAAACAACGATGTCTTTTTAATGATGTCAACTGCATAAAGAGACATTTTGATTCGGATCGGTAGTACATAAAAATTGCGTCAAAGTGTTCCGTTTGATTTTTAAATTGCTATTTTAATGTCCAAGACCTCTTTAGTTCTGTTTTGAAAAATGCACAAAAAGAAAAAACCGTCAATTCGATTATTTGATGTGTGTGTAACATCGCTGCGTGGGCCGAATGTCCGCATGGAAGGTAAAAAGGAAATCACGCACACGCAGCATGTTGCATCTGCACCTTGAAAATGATGAGGAGCAAACGTGTCAGTCCGTATTTAATTCGTTACAAATGACTTGCATGTTGACTAATTGTGCTCTTGCTAAAAGCTTTATAAAAATTGTACTAAACCCAGTTCAGCGGAATATACGAACTCTACTCCTCCAGTCATATTTTTTTTATTTAAAATAATCAAACTCCCCCATGACTTGATATTCCGTACATTCTGTTGTCCAACTCTGTTCATAGCCTCTTTGTCTGGTTTTTTTTTTTTCATGGATATGGATTTTTTTTTTTTGGTTTAAATTCCTTCATTATTAGCCTATACCATTATATTGTATGAAAACCTCCAACATGAACAAACATATATACGTAATATGGAGAATTATTTGACAAATATAGATTTTTAAAAATATTTTTTATTCATGTCAAATAATAAGCAAATTGCTGCCTCTGGAGAATAAATCACCTGCTAATATTGAGCAAGTCGTATCGTGTCCTCCTCGTCTTTATTATTTTTTCCAACTGCAGGTGTTCTCTTCACTCGGTGTGTCTTCCAAAGTTCATATTATGTTCTGGCCCATGGGGGAATTGACTGTCCTGGGCTTTATTTACACAATCTAAATGAATTAAGAGCGGGATGCCTTCGTGTGGTGCAAAAACACGCAGGCTGCTGCAAAGGGGGAGGGGGGGTGAGCATTGGATGGTGGTGGTGGTGGTGGTGGTGGTAGTGGGAGAGGCCAGAGTGATTTATCGAGGCTGGCCTTGGCTCACTTCTCCTCCCGGGCCAAGGAGCAGTTCGGACCGGGCCAACATTCCTCCCTGCAAAGCGGCAGCCCAGGTTCCGCTGTGTACTTTTACTTAAAATTGCACAATATGTGTTCTAATTCCATTTATTGGCGGTGTATTAACTCACAAAGTTAAAAAATGTGCAGTTCTAGTCTCCGGCCACATTAATTATAGGTATAGCTGCACCCTCTAATCATGCGCAAAAATGGATTTTCTCTTTACAGCGATAATGACGCTCGGTTTTGACACGCGCGCCAAAGGTATCGATTTAATAATGTGGTTATTATCGTGATTGCGGCTTGCCTCTCTTGTGAAACCAATTAGGGGGAAGCAAAATATTAGGAACAGCTTTCAGTGGTATATATAACGTCGTTGAGCAAATACCTCTCGATGCGGTGGCTCAAATGATTTTTAAGGCAGCATTTCAGTTACTGGATGTCAATGTGGAACCGAATAAAGTGGGATATAGTCTACTATATGATATTATTTTATAAGGTGTTAAACTGTAAATTAGATTGATTAAGCTTTCATGTGTCAAAAAAGTCAATTAAATAGGTATATACACACACACACACACACACACACGCACACGCGTATAGGCACGCGCGCGCGCGCGCACTGCCCTTGTGTCCTTCAAGTCTAAGGAAGATGTATCGATCAGGGGTCCCAGTGTATTGACAAGGTGGTGAAAGATTCGGGCATAATGATTTTGGCTAAGCTCCTTTCTGTCATGCACGCATGCATTCACGCTGTCAAAATAGATCGCCAAGTAATGGTATCAATATGTATCCTCACATATTTATCATGATCAATCTTTACTAATATTTATCGAACGAATAAATAACAATGCTTGGGGTTTTTCCCCCCTACCCCCCCCCAAACAGCCCATATGGAAGCGGTTTGTCCAAGGGGGGTAAAAAAAAAAAAAAAGTAATAAACGCACTTTTGGAGTCATTTGGCTGTCACGTCACGCATCACTCGAGGCTATTCTTCGAGACAACGTCACGCAAAATGACGAGCGTCGCGGTGCCTAAATCAAGACAATCTCTCGGTCTCTCTCCGGTGCGTGCGGGTGGTCCCGGTTGTCAAACATAAGCGTGCAGTTGCAGCTGAAGTCAAGACAGAATCAAAATAAAAATTAAAGGGAAGATGGTCACCGGGTGTGCGAGTTGTTTGTTGTGGTGTCTTTTTTTTTTTTAAACAAGAAGAGCATAGGTCTATTTCTGCTCGCCGTACCCTGTAATCTTGTATCGTGCATGTCTGAATGAGACGCCATTCGATTGTGTCCTCATGCAGAGATTCTAATGGACTGATGATGCGTCTGCATGACAGCCAGCCCAGAAGGGTCTTGCACATGCAATTTTAGACTTTCATACGACTGCATGCACGGGGGTCCCCAACTTAGTTTGGGGGGGAAGGGGGAGGGAGACCAAAAATCAGGTCAGTTTTAATCAGATTGAAAAATCGGATTCTCTGAAGCCTAACTTGATCAAAGTAAATTCTTCCTTCCCTCAAAAAAAAATAATAATGCGCAAGCTATTCCAATTGTAATTTATTGAGGAAGAATATTTTGCAGGAATTTATATTGTCATCAGTAGAATACGTTGATGGCGTGGCGATGCAAATTTGCAGACATTTCTATTCTCTATTTAAGGGCTTGAACAGAAAAAATGGTCAATGAAGAAAGAAAACTTAGTTCATAATCATAAAAAAAAATCACATCAAATAAATAAATAAATAAATACAAACATACATAAAAGTTGCTTTTGAGACACACGACAGACTGCATTGAGGGGTTCATGCAGGTTCTTTTTAAAGGTGGTATATATTTTAAAATAGTACTGTTGAGTTTATGAGATGCACGGTTAAGTTTTTTATTTCAAACAACCATTTGCTTCTTGTTGCTATCAAGGGCTATTGGGTGATATGATGGTTTGTATCGCACACGGGTGCGAGAGGTGCACAAGATATCGAAAAAAAAATATCGTCAGTGCGATAACGGATCGTGCAAATTGCGTCTATCGCAAAGACGTGCAATAAGCTTCATATATGCTGTGCCTTTATCTGAGTTTGACCAATCATATGCAACCTTAAATATTTATATATATATATATGTGTGTGTATGTGTGTGTGTGTGTGTGTGTGTGTGTGTGTGTGTGTGTGTGTGTGTGTGTGTGTGTGTGTGTGTGTGTATAAAACTGCTGTAAATTGAGAATTTCTCCATTGTGAGACGATTAACGATTTTCCTTTTCTTATTCTTATTATATAGGGTAGGGCACTGTATGTAGGGCCTCTACTGTATTGTAATTTTTGTTGGTTTACTGTGTAATCCATTGCATTTTTGGGGCTCGAGCAGTGGATGAGAAAAATAAAGCAACTGTCCACAAAAATTTATCGTTCAAATATCCTACTGTTTATAACGATATTGTCAACAATGATCATGATTGTTTTACTTTTTGATTCGCTTTTCGTGTGGCAAAATCATCCCACAGCATGTTTTTTTATGCATCATACTGAGTTGTCCTTATTTTCCAACGCGATATAAGATGAAGAAAATATTAAGAAGCCATCACAGCAAAATTTTGTGAAATTGATATTTCGGTGAAAAGGTGCGTCATCTTCAAGGCAGCATTTTTTTTGTTTGGAGGGGGAGGAGGATGCAAAAGAAAACGCGTCTCATTGGTCCATTTTGCTCCAGCAGCAGAACTGTGCTTGCAAACTAAAGCAGCGAACATGTGTTGGTTTTCGTTTCAAAGCCTTTGAAAAGCGCCGATGTTGCGCCACAGGACGGACAAGACGGCTCGTCGCTCCCTCGCCTTTCATCCGCAATCGTCACGTGTCAAAACACCCGCAAACTCATTTGTCCGCACGTTTGCGCACAAAAGCCAAATCCTCGCATGCAGGCTCCTTCTGTCCACAAACATGCTCGGTTCAAAAAAGACCACTGGGCCTGTTTCGGGGGGTCCCGTCCACCCCCCCCCCCCCCCCCCCCCCCTTTTTTTTT
>CAAKHF010010874.1:0-13803 GCA_901007745.1 Hippocampus kuda
ACAAAAAAACAAAACTTTAAGAAATCTTTATTGATCCATTATTGAAATTGCTTTATCCTCATGAGGGTCGCGGGCGTGCTGGAGCCTATCCTAGCTGTCTTCAGGCCAGTGGCGTGCGGTGAGGTTCATGATTGATGAGGCACTGACTCCTTTAGTGTCAGATTTACAAATATATAAAGCAAAAAGGGTAGCTGATTCAACTGGCTAAACATTATATTTGCGACATGCAGCTATATGGCAAGCAGCACGAGCCAGTTGCATGTATCAACCCAGTTTGTGATGATTGCGCAATATAATGCGCATTCAGAGGTGAGGCTCTGCCTCACCTGCCTCCCCTGACCGCACGTCCCTGCTTCAGGCAGTAGGCGGAGGACAACCTGAAGCGGTTGCCGGCCAATCGCAGGGCACATGTAGACAAACAACCACTCACACTCACAATCACACCCAGGGACAATTTAGAGTGATCAATGAACCAACGGTACATGTTTTTGGAATGTGGGAGGAAACCAGAGTACCAGGAGAAAAGCCATGCAGGCACAGGGAGAACATTTAAACTCCGCACAGGAAGGCCGGGGGCTGGAATCGAAACCGAACTGAAGGTCAACGTGATAACCAGTCGACTATCGTGCCACCCTATTTATTCATTAATTATTGTATTTTATTATGTATTTATTTCGAAATATATAGTCATATTTACAACCCCCCTAAAAACAAGCTCAAAAAAAGCTGATAAACATTAAATACACAGTTTCCTGCCCAAAAATTGAGAGACATGTCGAAAATGAAACTCGGGAAAAAAATGAAATCGGAAAAACCCAAAATATGAAAAAATATTGGGCGGGGGGAGAAAAAAAATCAGCCATATGCTAAACCGTAAGTGCCAAACTGCAAATATGCAGGGGTCAAAGAATACAACTGAACATGTTTAGTTGACATTAATTAACTTGTATTGATGTGAATGCAACTTGCTAACTTACTGCTACTTGTACAAGTTGATATGAATAATAATTAGTTGTAATTGCACGACTTTTAGGCTGAATCTGGAAAGAAATTCAACAATAAACACATTTCAATCCTTTAAATGACATTTATTTTATTGCAGAATTTCCAACCGTTTGACAGGGTTTAACACACAAATGAGAGACAAAGCAGAAATGCTTTAATTATGACAATAAAGATCTAGGGGGGAAATGTAAGCTTGTTAGGTTAAGTACAAACATACTGTATATGTTTAAAAAAAGCAGAGCAAAAGAAAAATATACACAAATATTGGAAATATTTAAGTACGAAATCACAAGAAATATAATTCTGAAAATATTACACAAAAAGTATCTATGCAGTATATATACAATACAATAGGCCAGGTCTAGATGCTCAAGTTCAGGCTATGAAGGGTTTCATAATTGTTAAGTCAAGTCAAGTCAAGTCAAGTCAGCTTTTATTGTCAAATATGCTCTGTGTGGAACATACAGCACATCTGAAATTACTTTCCTCTCTCAACCACAGTGCAAACATGTAGTGCATTGATGAACACACACAGCTAAAATTTACCTTAAAATTCTATAAGACATAAATAAAAAAGGATGTTAAATAAAAATAAATAAACAAATACAGTAGCAACAACAGACAACCAAGGGCACTTGTGATTATTGTATATTCGTAGTTACTTGTTTTAAGTGCAATAATTGGATGTCAGATGCTGGGGGAGGGACACCGATTGTGGCAGGAGGCAGGGGCGGGGGGTGCGTGCAGAACATGGAGGGAGTTTAGTCTCCTGACCGCCTGGTGGAATCAACTGTTCTTGAGCCTGGTGGATTTAGCAGAGACATCGCAGCCTCCTCCCCGATGGCAGCATGTCAAAGAGGCTGTGAGACGGGTGGGTGGGGTCCCCTGCGATCTGGGTGGCTTGGTGGGTCAGACGAGAGTTGTAAGTGTCCGCGAGTGGAAGAAGAGAGACACCAATGATCTTCTCAGCTGCTCTCACAATGCGCTGCAGACTCTTTCTGCAGGACACGGTGCAAGCGGTGTACCACATGGTGATGCAGCTGATCAAGATGCTCTCAATGGTGCCTCTATAGAAAGTCTGCATCATGGTGGGCGGGGCTCTTGCTCTCCTCAGTTTGCAGAGGAAGTACTGGCGCTGGTGGGCTTTTTAGGCTCGTGAGGTGGTATTTAGGCTCTAGGTCAAGTCTTCAGAGATGTGCACACCAAGGAACTTACAAGTGTTAAAGAACAAATCTTTGTTAAAAATATTTGTCGAGTGTTGCACTAACCTGTTTTTGGAATGTCGGAGGACACCGGAGTACCCGGAGAAAACCCACACAGACGTACCCAGAAAAAAAACACACAGACACCAGGAATACATGCAAACTCCACACAGGAAGGCAGGAGCAGCAATCAAACCCTGCACCTCTGCACTGTATGCAGTCAGTTATGATTATGAAGAAATGAAAAATACCCCAAAAAAAATCATTGACACTTTTGCATTTGGCATAGTTGCCACCTGGACTAGAGCACCTTGAATAACAAAAGATGCTGGAAAAGGTGCCGCCTTGTCAAACGTGCACCTGTGGAAGGGCCCATCCCCTTCTTGCAAACGCTTACGATGGTTCATTCATACCAACAACCGGGGTATACATTTCTGTATTAAAATAATGCCCTATTTTTTTCACCAAACTCCAACTTACAATTAATTCAAATAGTCAAGACAATGAATTACTGCACGTTTCAAAAACTACAACAGGCAAGTTCAATATCCCAAAAAGTTAGAACTCTTTAGGTTCAAGAGAACTAGCAAGTGACCTAAATGGAGCTCTAATATTTTACAGTGCACCTCAATAACGTTCACATTTTAAGTGATTTGATTTTTGTTAAAGCAATGTGCAAAATGAGTTCTTGTTCTGAATGTTGGTTTCCTGTAGGGCAGCTTTATGCCATCCTTTAATGTTGAGAGGTCTTTGCACTGGAAAAAAATAATCACAATATGTCCTTATTTGGTTGTAAAACTTTGTTGTTAAATTAGAATAGTGAATCTTTTATTCGTGCAATGACAGATTTATGATGAAAATGTACATCTATTAACAGCATGTATTTTGGCATATTTAAAATGTCATTGATGTGATGCACCTAGTCAGGATGTGCGCGGTCCGAGGTGCCCCACCCCTCTCCCTCCCCAGTAGCTCTGATGAAAAATTGTGGCAGCCTCCAGCATTTTAATCTGCCCATCCCAACAAGTGTATGATAATAAAGTCTGCCCTCGTTGTATTTACATTCAACTTGTACTGTATATTACGATTAAGGTCCACACCCCAAACGTTCTCGTCCTGGATTCGCCCCTTTGATGATGAGGACCTGCATCATACTTAATTCTGCCGCACGGTTGGGACTTGCTTCTCATTCGATGGCACGTAGCGGACGATGACGAACTATCTCTCTCTCTCTCTCTCTCTCTCTCTCTCGTTTAAGTTCCCACCAGCCTGATACTTGATGTCGCGGTCTCGCCTCGGCGGCGACGCAGCACTGAGCCACCAAGATGCGCACCAGGCGCGCTCACTGCTTGGGAGGAGCTTGGCATATGCCTGCTGCTTTCTTCCCACTGTCCTGTGAAGACACGCTTTTGGAGAGGCGATAGAAAGCGAAAGGTACTCGTATGCTTTTAAACTTTTGATTGACGGCAAGTGGCACGAATCTATCCTTATTGAAGCTGGTGTAGGAACTGTTCGGCAGTACTTGTGTCGGAGACAAATGATTTGTGGAAGGTGTGAAAAAAGAAGCCGAAATTAAGAAGGGGTCAATCATGGGTTGTTTTATTTGTGGATTTGCACCTGTCGTACACGCGGAAGCGGGTAGTTTTTGAACATATATTATTCACGTGGATGGAAAGAAATTACGCATGAAATAGGATTACTATATGTCTGACGTGGAGTCATTTTAATAAAATTGCAATAAAACCGATTGTTTTGTTCGGGGATTTCGCTGCAGCAGGTGTGTTGGACAGATCGGCAGACTGTTTGGACATCAAGGCTGGCTGATCCGAGGGGGATGTTTTCACACGTTGTCAGTGTTTACTATAAAGTCACGTCGCCTGCAGCTTGCTCGATTTGATATAAACACATTAAAGGACACACGCAGACTGCTCAAGTTAATATATGTTACATTTGCCACCTATTTACGATAGCTTACCCCTGCATTATGAGTTTTAATTTTAACAATATAGCCTCAAAATTTGAGACACGCATGCAAGCGTTAACCCAAATAGAAATCGCGATACAGTTTACCTTGCGTATGCAGCCTTATCAAACTGTCAACAAAGCTGCATGCCGTTTCGTTCTCTGAAACAAACCAGATATCCAAAGTGGCTTCATACAACTAAACCGATGAGATTGTACATTGTACCTCATGCGGTGTTCATTTTGAGAATAGTAAATGGTGTTTTAATCCCCAAAAGGTTTACTGTATTGAGTGAGGGGGAAATAGTATATCTACGGGTCTAATGGTGCATTGAAATGACTGTCATCATCATTAATTGGCCATTCTGTGCATACAAAAATAGCTAATGTCTTATCTGGTCAAGTCCCAGTGATGAGCACGTTTCATTTGGAGTGGAGGCAGGTGGAATTAAATGCAAGAGGCATGAAGAGCAGCATTTACTGTGTAAAACAATATCTATCAATAGATAGATATTGAACAATATCTATCTATAGATAGATAGATAGATGGATAGATATTGTTTTACACAGTCTATCTAGATAGATAGATAGATAGATAGATAGATAGATAGATAGATAGATAGATAGATAGATAGATAGATAGATAGATAGATAGATAGATAGATAGATAGATAGATAGATAGATAGAAAAGCATGAAATATTTTGGATTAAGTGGTGATCCAAAAATGGGGGTTAGCCGCAAGGAAATATCCACCTTACTTACTTGAATGTGTATGCGTTCGAAGGCTTCAGATTGCTTCATTTGACAGTATTTTGCATCATGAGACAAACAGCAACTTGGAAACAAATAGCATGGGAGATGGTTAGGTGACCCATATTGAAATAAATAGGGCTGAGGTTCACTTTCAGTTTGGAGAATTTGAATGAGGAAGGCAACCGAGGATTCAGGACTAAATATTGTCATTCTTTGTTCAGGATGTACGTCCTGATGATTTGAATTGTGTGCTCAATGTGAAGAATTGTGTCATGCTGTATGTTTCAGTGCAGTAAAAATGACGGTAATTGGTAAGGGGAAAAAATATATATATTCTCGCAGTGACTTCCTTTGCTGTTTTCTGTCTTTGACATAAGCAAGGAGGGCCAGATTCCCTCTGAGGTGTTTGCGCAACCTGGAGGAGAAATGCGCCCCTCAGACACGTCGAACAGCACAGGAGACTGGGAGCCTGATGAAATCGGCGTGTGGATTCTGCCCAACGGAAGCATGGATTTAAACCATCATGGTTTCCACACAGACATTACCAAGCACCTCGGGGTGCAGATCACGCTCATCACGGCTTATTCCCTCATCATCCTGCTGGGGCTTCTCGGGAACGCGCTTGTCATCTACATGATCATCCGCTACAGGAATATGCGAACAGTCACTAACTTCTTCATAGCCAACTTGGCGCTGGCCGACTTGCTGGTGGACACTTTGTGCCTACCCTTCACGCTGGTCTACACCCTGCTAGACGAGTGGAAGTTCGGCGCGGTGCTGTGCCACATGGTGCCCTTCGCCCAGGCCCTGAGCGTGCACGTGTCCATCCTGACCCTGACTGTCATCGCCCTGGAGCGCTACCGCTGCATCGTCTTCTACCTGGGCCAGCGCCTCACGTGGCACTCCAGCTTCCTCATCATGGCTTTCACTTGGACGATCGCGGCGGTCCTGGCGGCACCCTTGGCCATCTTCAGAGAGTACCGATACGAAGAGATCCCCTCTATTAATCTGCATTTCGCCGTCTGCTCCGAGAAGTGGCCGCATGGGACCAGCAGGGACGGCGTCATCTACAGCCTCTCCATGCTTCTCCTCCAGTACATTATCCCCCTAGCGATCATCAGTTACGCTTATATTTGCATCTGGGTCAAGCTGAAGAATCACATCAGCCCATCTACTCGCAATGATGCCATCACGCGCCGCAAAAAGACCACCAAGATGTTGGCGCTGGTGGTGGTGGTGTTTGCCATCTGCTGGCTGCCCTTCCACATATTTCAGCTGGCGAGCGATCTGGACCTGGTGCTCGTGTTCAAGGAGTATAAACTGATATACACCGTGTTCCATATTGTGGCTATGTGTTCCACCTTTGCCAACCCGCTCCTCTACGGCTGGATGAATAAAAACTACCGAAATGGATTCTTAATGGTCTTCCGCTGCGAGGATAAGCCGGATTCTTTCCACCCCGAGGGCTCCTTCAGGACTCGCTCTATGAGGCGGCTGACGGTCAACGGCCGTAACGGTGGACACCCGCCGACTGCTGTATGAGATGCCGCGAGGCATCTCAACATGTTGCTATTCTGCGGCACTTGTGGTACAAAGTACGGACTGGAGAATCTCTCTCTGTGAATGTTGTCGACTGTTTTACATGTCAATGTTGAACTGAGCAAAATCATAACGCATGCCGGGGCGTATTTACCCATCTGGGGGCACGAGACACAAATAATCACAAGGCCCTCCATATCAGTGTATGACAAAAAAACAAAACAAAACATTGTTTATCATAACTAAAAAGTGTAAAAAAGTGTCTATTTTCTGAGTTAGACAAAATCCTTAAAATCTTTCTCAAGAATTATCTGACAAGTAAATCATCTATATAAAGTAATTCACCATTTCGACCGCCTTAATATTCGCATCTTGGTGAAACTCGTCACTCGTGTCACTCTCAACTTCGTCTCTATACCGCATCCGCCTCAGCTGACACTGACAATAGTGCGACAACTACTGGCAAGAGAGTCTAGCTCTTGCTATTGCCGGTTTCACACATTCGGTAGTTCTGATGAAAACTGTTTTCCTCTCACGTCCGCTCCGCTCACCTGGGACCATCATTCCGTTTCATTTGCCTCACAACAGGCCAACCAGTTTGTTGTCCTGAATCAAGTCAGCACATGCTGTGAGATGATGGAATTCTATTTTATGCAAAGCGAGGGTGGGCACTTGACACGATGATAGCTTAAGCATTTTGATGTGTTTCTAAGCATGTGAGTTAAACCTAATCCAATAGTAACGGCTTTAAATCAAAGAAAGCTTTTAAAATCCGCTTTTATGAGATATTTAGGGGGATCCTGGAAATCTCGGGACCCCGGGTAATTGCCTGCCCTTGCCTAACGGTAAGTCCGCCCCTGGCTCACACGTTCTTCATTAGACCCCAGACTAGTTTAGACTGAATCAACAGCGCCTCTGCTGGTTGCATCCAAGCAGTGCACTCCATTTTCCTTCAAGATGCAATTATTCAATAACAATGGCCAACATCAAATATTAATTAGAGATGACTTTATGTAAGCCTAAAAATATTTTGGACACTGATTTCAAGATGTTGTTTACTTTTGCTCTTGCACATCAGGTTTGTTGCATTTAAGTTTGACCTTAAATGTTTTGCACCATGCGTTGTAATTTATAGCAGTGAAGTTTCTGTAAAAAAGATTAAAAAAAAACTCCACCTGTGGAGCTAAACCCTTAATTCATAAATATTACTAAAAATATTACTATATTATGTTATTGTTCTTTGATTATTCAGATGAAAACCTGATTTGATAGAGAATAAACGATGGCAGATTCTGCAAAGGCGCAAAATCATAAAGAAAAGTAAAATCATCTCAAAAAGTTTACTTGCATCTCTGATTAAAAAAAAGCAAACGTGTTGACCACTGTAATCGATTCCACACAATTGTCATAATTCCTTGAGCTCAATTAATCAGTGAATAGGTTGTTATGCCCATCCCTGGTACAAAGGGAACCTTTTGGCCTCATTGATCTGGCCTTGAGTTTGGGTCTTGCTTTACGTAAAGCAATTATTTCATTTGTCAATGTTCATAGTGAACCCACTGCTTTCAAATGGGGCTCACTAGTGTGTTCATTATTTCTGTAATCTGCCCAATGTGTTCCATATTAATGCAAATGACTTGTTGGTAAGTATTGTCCACTTAATTATGAAGTCAGCTGCATTGGTCAAGTAATTTGTCCCTACTTCCTGTTGGAAGAAACTGCTTTCTTGTGATTACAAGGCTAATTTTATTTTTTCAAACACTCGTTTCTTTAATTTGCTGACTTTATTGTGGTAGCTTTTACTGCAAATCGAGTGACATTTTAATCTAAGGCATCTACTAAAACTGCTGCTGCTTCTCTGCCTCCACAGGAAGTTAATTATGTTGACCTGACAGCGCTTCAGATCAGATGCAACAGCGGGATTCCTTTTAACGGAACATGAGAAACGAGATCATGTGAATGAAGTGCAATGAGGTGACGAGGAGAATGTTCTAGAGGGCCCCTAAAAAGGATTTAAATTAAGAATCGCTTGCTCTCTCTTTTATTCCGCCCAGACTATCAGCTGCGGAACTGCATGCGCTTTGCTGGTTGTGTTTTATCAACAACACACCTTCGACCCATGAGCTAAACTGGTACTTGGAAAATGTGACAACATGTCAAACAGAAACTTCTGCTCACAGCTGTGTCAAGGTACTCAAGAAGTGTGTCGGTAAATACAGTAAGGACAACACCTAGTGGGGCTGGGCCTATAACCTCCATCAAAACAGACAGTCAGAAAAGGGGATTGTTTGTTGAGCTAAACAACTCCATCCATAAACTTCTGGACGGCTTTCTGAACAATTTTAACAGCAAATAAAGCAGTCGGAAAAACAAACAGAACTATTGTGGCTTGTATAAGTGTTTTCATTTTCCTGCAGAGAAAATGCTTGTAGCCAGAGTAGGAATAGCTATACACCCACAGGACCGATTTTACGGCTTAGCCTACATATTCCTTTATGTTCCAGAGACTCACATATAGAAGCTGGAGTCTTTGACTTATATCATCTGGGGGGAGGGAGTGGGCATGCCTTGTGCCTTGCATTTGATGTTTGTTCCAATGCTTTGAGAAATAATGTCGATGTGCAGAATTAATTAGAGATCTGTTCCCTTGTGGAAATACAGAAAGGTGACTATAATTAAAAGAGATAAACCAAGTAGCCATTTTAGTATGATTTACAGTCACAATGTCCAATGAACCATAATGCTGCTTTGTGTGTGTGTGTGTGTGTGTGTGTGTGTGTGTGTGTGTGTGTGTGTGTGTGTGTGTGTGTGTGTGTGTGTGTGTGTGTTTTTCTACTGTTACATAACATTTGTCTCTTGCAGTCCACTGAAAACAATTCTTCATGAGGTCTATAATAACTAATTGTGAAGTAATTGTTAATTCGGTGCAAAAACATACCAATTATGATTATTACGCTATCCGTCCATCTGTTTTTTATTACGCTTGCCCTCATTAGGGCAATGATTCATACTAATATTCACACCAATCGATTATTTGGAGCAAATGATGACCAATGACTATTCAGTCATCCTTTAAAGGTCAAGTCAAAATTTGTGTTCAAAATATGTTCTTTGTGGCCCCACGAGTGCAAACACTGTATTTGGATTAATATTGTGTTTGTGGAATATGAATTAAGCAGAAAAATCCACCCATTTTTAATCCATTTTCGGTGGTGAACATTTGTTGGCAATTGAAAATTACATAACAGTTGCTCAGGGTTCTGGTAAAGACCAATCACAGCAAAACTTGCTCATGTCAGATGGCCAAACTCAAAAAACAGGTAAGGCGTTATTGGTTATTACCTGAAATCTGAGCAACTGTGATGTAATTCATGGCTGTGTCTGTATTCATAGACTGGCCACATTTTCGTCCGCATGACGTCACTTTGCAACTCCACTACATGCGGTATCCAAATTCACAATTAAGCCTGTACAAAATTACCACGGTTTATGCAGTCCACAGAGCCAACATGAGGAGGAGCCTTTGAAGGTGTCGAAGGACCCAGCTTGGAAACCACATGTGGTCGAGCTGCGCCGGAAGTGACATTATGTGGCTGAAAATGCGGCCTGCGGAGGACGCAGCCTGTGAATTTGGACACAGCCTGTGATTTTGAATCGACAGCCATGGCTGCTCTGAAATGGATAAAACCAGTCTATTTTGCTGCTTCATTCACATTCTACAAATGTAATATTAATCAGAATACTGTGTGAAGACTCGTGGGGGCTCATAGAACATATTGTCGATCCATCCATCCATTTTCCGATCCGCTTTATCCTCACAAGGGTCGTGGGGCGTGCTGGAGCCTATCCCAGCTGTCTTCGGGCAGTTGTGGGGGGACAACACCCTGAACCAATTGCCGGCCAATCGCAGGGCGCACAGAGACAAACAACCATCCGTGCTCACACTCACATCTAGTGACAATTTAGAATGTTCAATCAGCCTGCCACGCATGTTTTTGGAATGTGGGAGGAAAACCCACGCAGGCACGGGGAAAACATGCAAACTCTACGACCTCTGCACTATGAAGTCGACGTGTTAACCACTGGACCACTGGGCCGCCCTCGAACATATTGTAAACAACATATTTGACTTGACTTTACCTTTAATGCCTTATCCTGTTCAGGGCGGTAGGGAGCTGGAACCTGAAGCTGAACTGTGAGTTGAGGAAGACTGAAGGTGGCCTGAATTTCCGGATCATGGAGTTTTCATGAATTCCAGAGGGATCCACTTGGAAAAATATCACCATGTAAATGTGAAATTAAGTTGCATAGCAGATCCCGAAGTTAAGATAACAATTGGCAGTGACATGCATGCCTCTCATTTACCAAGCTTCTTTGAAGCTTGGTAAATGGTAAAGGTGTTTTTACGTGTTTTTACGTTCTAAAGGTGTTTTTACGTTCTTTATTGAATAAGTCAAAGAAAGGTAATCAGAATACTATGCTTAGGAATGAACGCATCTTTAAACCACACACCGGGCTTGTCATTTAACGGGATTGCATTGATCAAATAAAAACAAATGATTCAAAACCTAGTTTACCATCACCACCATGACGATGACTGCAGTAGCTGTTTCCAGACAAATTCCAAGCCCCAATCATGAGTCTGTCACCCAGCCTGAAGCAATATGTACAAAGTGATGTTTCACCTTTTCAACTTAATACTGCAAAAATTAAAAGATGCTTAAGTCTTTGGGAGAATACGCGCTCACCGCCATACTTTAACAGGAAACACCCTCATTTCAGTGTTACTCTACCCAAGGTGAGTACATTCCATGAAGGTGCAGAAGCCAGTGACACGCTTAAGTGGATGGAAGGACCAGCCAAAAAAGTGCAAACCCGCGATCCTTTTGTGAGTTAGGCACATGGGAGCATATGCCCCCGAGTCATGAAGATCCATATTACAGTAGAAAATGGATGGATGTCCATCTCAAAAGAGTTGACAACCCTTCTTTGTGGGTAAACCTTTGCTTTTAGAAATAGACAGATGGACCAGGTCATGCATAGGCGGAAAACAAAAAGTTGAAATCGGTCAAATAGGCAAACTGTTTGTTTTAATAATAATAATTAAAAAAACTTTCGAATGTTTTATTTTATAAAAAATGTAGCATCATTCATATATAATTTATTCAGATGTAATAAATCAACCGGTCATATAATCCAATTATTGAAAAGTTCATTGTATACGTTAATTGTTTTTACTAATATCAATTAACCAATTGCAGAGGAAATGGCTACTGATAATGTGAGTGATGTGGGCAGGCCATTTGTAAGTAAATAAATGCATGTTTTGTTTTGTTTTTTTTTTGTTTTCACAAATGCCTTTCAGTCATGCATAGCGTAGAATCCCAAAATGTTAGTTAATTTTAAAAAAATCCTAATCAGTCAAAATCGAAAATAAATAAATTAATTAATTCATATTTTGTATTTTGCTGGCCTAGTGTATTTGGAAGCGTACTTTCTTGTTAGTGAATGGGTGAAGTGGATGCATTTTGGGTTGTTACAAAATACTGTACCACCGCAGTCTTTTTCTACCCTCAAGTGGTCTAATGTAGATATCGCAGGTTCACAGTGACCGGATATGACGTCAGGTCGTGACCTTCTATGGTTTCCGTGTGGCGTTTGACAGTGCGGGATTTGTCACATGGGTAATTACAACCTGGAGTTAAGAAAACATGAAAATACTCGTCTTATGAAGAGTTTTGCCGTACAGGTGAATATTTTCTCATTTGAAATTATTATCGATCATTTCCTGAGGATGAGACCGCGCGGAGTTCTCGAGTCTTTCATTCATAATTTTGCTATGCTAGCGCGTGCTAACTTTGTTAGTAGAAGAGTGTGGACGTGACACATACGCAGCTATGATATTAAACATATTTTCCATCCATCCATTATCCCAATCGCTTATTTTATTAATTCTATGACAATTCTCGTGTGGGTAACTAAACGAAACTAGAATGTATTGCCTCTAAGGCGAGTGGACGAAGTATTGTACAGACATTTACTCTCAAATCGGCCATTGGTTCCTCTTTAATTTTTTTCAACCCACCTTCGGTTTCATCTCCACAGTTTTTTTCCATACCAACTGGAGGGAACAATGGTCAAGTATTTCTGCTGCGCAGGTTTGCTGAAAAGTTCCTGGGACCAAGTTTGCGTTGCTTTCTGGCAACGATATCCAAACCCTTACAGGTGAGGTCAAAGTAAAGACTCCCCTCCAGCTCCATCATGTTTGTTGACCTAACTCAGTTTCCGTAAAATATGCTGAAAATGAAACGTAAATGAAACGACAAAACAACTTTAGCTTTCTGGTTTATTTCCTTGGAAGGAATTGCTTCAATCCTCCTGATACAAGACAAGCTTTGAACAGTCCCCCATTAAACTTCCACTGAAACACAAATATATTTTCTTAACATATGACGTGAACGTAATATGTGATCCATGATAAATTACATTCCAGATATTCCCCAATTAGGTCAAAATTCATGGCAGAACTGGTGCATGTCTGTTGCCAGCACTAGGGCTGTTCACACGGCACACATTTGCTCCGGCGCTGCACCGATATATTTTGTTGCGATATAGTTTACACCGGACCAAATTTTGTGGAGCGTTCACACGTGCAATGCCGCTGAGCGTGACAGCACCGGCACGGCGTCGGTGCAGCTCCACTTGCGTTCACACGGCAGTTTCTGCAGCGGAGCAAAACGACAGAAAACAAATGAGCTGTCGTGTTGGTTCTTTTTTTTAAACGTATACACAACTCAAGCAACTACAGTACAGGCACGTCCTTCTCCTTCTCGGTCTCCCTGCCTTCTGCTTGAGAGTGACCGCCCCCCCCACCCCCCCTAATGTAAATCAACGATGACTTCAATGACACTTAGAAAAGCAAAAATGTAATGCGCCAAACAGAAAAATCAAGAGAGGAAATCACGAAATAAATTCTATGGGGCACGGGGGGTTGTCAACACACAAGGAACAAACTACACAAGCAACTCCGAGACAGTCCAGTCTCCTACAAAAGGAGAGATGACGTTTGGGGATTATTCACCTCTCCCCGTTATAGTTGAGATGGTATAACCCAAGAGGTGCTTGCAACAATGTTACCAGACAAGTCTTGGGTCATTATTTAACAAATGACAGAAGTCCGACAGAGCACGAAAGCAACGCATTCTCGCCGTACGTAATCAACTCTTCCCGAGCATTTGCTCTGGAGCAAATTTAACCCAGTTGCGTTCACACATGCAAATTTACATCGGTGCTGCGTCGCAAACGAGCATTTGCTCTGGAGCAAATTTTTAAACCACCTC
>CAAKHF010010877.1:0-33868 GCA_901007745.1 Hippocampus kuda
AAATACGATACAACGCAAATTCAAAGTGCAAGAAAATGACGACTCACCACAGCCCCGAGCTTGATTTTCTGCAACTAGACGGTCCCATCTCAGGGTAATAGGAGACAATGACACCTCAAGTGTGTGGTTTATGTCCAGTCTACTTCGTAATTTTGTTTTAGTCGCCGTTGCTGCAGAAACCCCCCACCTCACACAGGTGGGATGTCGGAAATAGCAACAGTGCTATTGTGACGATCTCAGAATATTCAGCCATAACTTGAATCCAGTTGTCTCGAACGTACTTTTAAGGCCGCCGTCATTTGTGATCTCCAGCAGTTTTTTTTAAACTCATTTTGCGACCTCCAGCGTTGTTTTTAGCATAATCGGTCACGTGACGGAGAAGCGTGGCTTGACGTGAGTCAAGCGTGACATAGACGGATGTAACGGAGAATCCGGTAATTTTTCAAAATAAAACATCTTTCGTATTCCGGAATAAATAAAACGGAATTAAGGCAAGTTCTTTCTGTGCGGCCCGGTACCAAATGCCCTGCGGACCGGTACCGGTCCGCGGACCGGCGGTTGGGGACCCCTGCTCTAACAGAGACTAAAATTCTGCTAGTACATGTGTGATTTACATCATTAATACATTCCACTATATTAATATTCATACAGGCCAGCAAAGTTGACTATTGGTTACCTCGGCTGCCTGACAGTTTTGTGGTTCTGGGTCCAATGTTTGGCTCTGGCCCCTGTGCTGGGTTTGCATGTTGTTGTTGCTGTGTTTGCGTGGGTTTTCTCTGGGTATTCCGGCGTCCTGCCGCATTTCAAAAACATGCAGTTATTGCATTCATTGAAGACTCTAAATTATTCATTATTTCAGTGAGATTTTGAATGCTTGTTTATTCCTATCTGCCCTACAATTGGCTGTTGGCTCGTGCAGGGTTTATGTACCCAAAGTCAACTGGGATAGGCTCCAGCTCTCCTGCCACCCAAATGAGGACAGGCATTATGGAAAATAGATGGATGAAAGCCACATCTTGAACAGAAGCAAATTGTGTGCGCTTTTTTAACTTGCACTGTTTGCAGCTTACCGCCGTAAAATCCAGTGCTTCAAATTGTAGCAAATGTGTAATTATTTACTGTCACCATCGATCACTTCATTTCAAATGCTGAGTGATGCAGCAGTTTCTATTCTCTTTGAATGATAGAGCCCCAAAAAAAAAACGGTCCTTTTATTCATCTCCAATCCCGATATACTGTATCCTCTATAATTGCATGGGCATGTAGTTTTAAGAATTAAGAAGCTTTCAACCTGCCCCACCTTTTAGGTGGCTGTCTTTCTCTGCCTTTTTGATCATCTGAATCACACTACTGACTGCTTGTGTGAGCATGTACTGTTGCTTTAGCGCCATAGGTTTTTAGAGCCCCTTATAATGAATCAAGCAAAGGTTTGTGGTGAATTTTTTTGTTGTTGTTGTTAGTAATTGTCTACTGTCTCTCTTCCTCTCTCTCTCCCCCCCACACTGCATACATATTCCCTTTATTATTATTATTATTTAAATTCATCTTCATTGTCTTACCTGTGTGTGTGGTGGTGGTTTGCTCCTTGCTCGTTGCGTCCTGCCCTCGCTCGCTTGCCAGATTGCTCGCGAAGCCGAGGCAGCAATGTTTCACCGTCAGGTGTTTGAGGACCTGCGTCGATCCACGCCGCACTGCAAAGACCCCGCCGAGGCCATCGCCATTGGCGCCGTCGAGGCCTCCTTTAAGAGTTTGGCCTCAGCCATCATTGTGCTCACGGGCTCCGGAAGGTAGGGCAATTGTCCTCGTCGGTTGCGGCGCTCGTGTCGGCGATGAGAGGAAGAGTTAGGGCCAGACAGGAACTGGTGGAAACTTGGGGACAGGCTGGCAATCACATTCACAAATCTGCTGGTTGGTTTTTTTTCATATTAGTTGACCTTTTCAACATGATGTCACAGGTACTTCCAGGTAGCAGAAGCCCCCATGGTAATACTCGTAAAGAAAACACAAAATGTATAAAAGTGACCAAGGTAAATGGCTTGAGTGATCATTGTAGCCGTCTTCTCTCCCACTCAAGTTTGAATGGATGAAGGATGTTTTGTGAGGTAACCTAAATTGTTTGGAGGGGAAAGTTTCGACAAAATTAACATGAACATTCTTTCCTGTTGTTTCACTTAATGGTACAGATGTGGTCTTTGGACGGTGAAATTGATAATGCACTGTAAACTACTCCGTTTAAGCATTTATTCAAAGAAAACTTGCAGTGATATATAAATATATATATATTTTTTGTTTGTTTGTTTTCTATAATGCCACTGTTTGTTAGCTGGGCCTGAACCTTAATTGTACTTATTTGTTTTCCGAACTGGGCAGATGCTAGATTTCATTAGCACTGACTAAAGTAGCCCTGTTGGTTGGCAAGCTAGCTGTTATGTTTTGCTAAATTCATCAAAGAAACAAAACAACCGTCTGTTCCTTTAGAAGTGGATATTATGCCACTAGGCAGTTTTGCTTTTACAACTATTTGACATTCACTCCTCACCCACAGGCTAAGATGTATTTTTTTAAGGAACTTTGGCAGGGGGAAAAAAGAACGTAGCCTTTTGGGAACTATCTGGCACTGCAACCTCAAACAAGTTTTTTTGCATTCTGCCACCTGGAAGTACCTTGCCACTTATATAAATAGATATTTCTTTTTGCAAACCTTATGCAAAAGTCTATTTAAACACATGTAAACTGATATATCAACCAGGAAGACTTGATGGGTTGATTTCAAGCCCTTCCCAGATGTGTGAATGATGTGTGTCTGTGATAGTTAGTAACCCCCACTCCTTCCTCAATTGGTTCCCCCCGGGGCTGGCTTAGATCGCCCGCGAGGCAGAAGCAGCCACTTTCCACAGGAAGCTGTTTGAGGAGCTGAGGCGACACTCCCACCTGACAAGAGATCCGTCCGAGGTGGCGGCTGTCGGAGCCGTGGAGTCGTCTTTCAAGTGCTGCGCTAGTGCAATTATTGTTCTCACCAAGACTGGGAGGTAAGACATGGGGCTGTTCCTTGTCTTCTCTGGTAAGTACACTATATGAACTAGTTGTCCATATAGTGTGTGTGCGCGCGCGTGTGTGAGAATGAGTGTGTGTTGTTGATTGCACCGTGATGTAGGTGAGAGAGGACAGCAATTGACAGCAAGTTCACGTTTGGAAATTTGTGATTTAACGCACTCCTTGTGTTCTAAAATGCTGCTTTTCCACTGCAATTCGTTCACCAATCAACATGGCGCAACTCAGTATTGACTAAAGTCCCTGGTCAATGCCGTATGAGGCGTGTAAAACACTGCTGGTCGCTCATTGTAATAAATCGTATCAAATAAGGATAATAAGGCAATTTACAAAATTAAACTTACCATTTTTCTGTGCCTTTTAATCAGTATTTTAATCCTCCCCCCATCCCATCCCCCACAAAAAAAAGAATGAGACTCCACAGTTTCAACTTTGCTACCCACAGTCTCCTCTTGGATAAAATGTGTTTCTCCTGACCAAGAAGTTAATGCAAGCCACCATTGGCAGTGAAACTTGTTTTTCCTGGTTTCAAGCTTCCATACGATATTATTTTAAAGTGGAAAACTGAGGCATGTAGAACTGAGCCAGTGCTGTACAATGGAAAAGTGGCATTTTTTTAATACTTATAATTTAACAATATTCCTCATTTCTGAAATATGCTGACCTCCAGTATATTTTGTTTTGTTTTTTTTTCTTTTGCAGGTCTGCCCACCTTATCTCCAGGTACAGGCCTCGCGCCCCCATCCTGGCCGTAACCCGTAACGCCCAGACTGCTCGCCAAGCTCACTTGTACCGTGGCATCTTTCCGGTCCTCTACACCACTCCCGCCCATGATGTCTGGGCCGAGGATGTCGACATGCGTGTCAACTTTGCCATGGATATGGGTAAAGCTTTGCTTTCATTTTGGTTATCCTTGAGATGCATTTCATATGTTAGCTATGCAAGAGTGGAACATAGTGGAGCCTGAAGCTCTGAGATAACAGTCACATTGTCAGTATAAACTAGCACAGTTTCCTCGAAGTGTTTTGAATGAAAATATTTACGGCAATTATGACTTTATTACTGCTTTAGTGGAGGTTAGTGTTAGACTATGGTGCGTTTCAATTTACAAATTCAGGTTATGTCAGTGCCGCAGGGACGAAAGTCGGTCATAAGTCAACGACCAACTGTAGTTTTTAATTAATTTCTGAAGCAGCCTGAATTGATTGCCCCATCAGTAGGTGTCATGAAATTCATGGTTGCCTAGGGCTGCACAGTTTTGTGGGGGCACTAAATATCTGAAGAAAAAGAGGCAAGTCATGGGAATAACTTGGGAAAAAAAACCTGTTGTAATGGAGCATTGTTGCTTTTTCATTACAACAGGCGCTAGATGTAATGCGTGGTGGCATCAACTGAACTGTACAAGCCTCTCGCAGCATGTGGGGTTGTGCGTAACATTTCACACCCAGTCTATTGTTTTTTTTGAGACCTGGCAAGTGTTTTTTTTTTCCTTGCGAAAATTTTTACCCAAGCTTCGTCCATTAGTCCGTATGACTAACCGTTATTGCAAAACACTATTATGTTCGTTGTACATGCTGCATTTTTATGACTTTGGTGACGGCTGGCTGGCAGCTCTGTCTTGCTTGTCTAAAACCAGGAAATGTGCGTGTGCAGTGGAGTTCCTTGCTGCATAATATGTGTTTATATGAAATCTACTTGTTTTTGTCAGGAGGAGGCTAAAAAGTATTTTCCACAACAATATTTAAATTATCTCCATGTATCTTTAACTGCGAGCCGCTATTTGTTAATTCCCATGGGAAGTTTCCAATTTTGAAAAGTCCCAGAACCCTCCTCAAGATTACACAAAAAAGCTGTGTTGTGAATTCAGTCGTTCACATGCAGTACTCAAATGTAACAGCAAGTGGCGCCTTTGGATAGCGATAACCCATGCAGTCCACGTCACAAAGATATATTCTGGATGTTTCCTCAGAGCTGGTTTGGCTCATTGTGTTTGCGTGTGCTTGTGTGTAAAATCCAGGCAAGGTGAGAGGCTTCTTCAAGGAGGGTGATGTTGTCATCGTCCTGACCGGCTGGCGTCCAGGCTCCGGTTTCACCAACACCATGCGTGTCGTTCTGGTTGCCTGAGCAAGGGTCCATCCACTCCATCTCTGCCTGTTCTGTTGTTAACACTCCACCATTCTTTCCAACAGCTGCTGCGTGAACTACAAAACATTATAGGCAATCAAACAACAGTAATCGGAGACCAAAACCTCACGACAACCATTCCGTGTGGGCGTCAGTTGTAGTTTTGCAATTTTCACTTCCTGTGTCCATTCCTTTCATGAGATATTTCCCTCCAAGAAACCAGTCTTCATAGAGCCAATCAGATAGACACGCCTCAAACAGAAGCTGCTGTATTTATTCACTCGAGATGCTTGTATTAAACGATATCCTCCCAACCTATTGGCAGATCCTCGTGCTTGCGCGTCGCCACACTTGTTTGGGTGGCGCCGCATGAACATGAGCACCCTCTTCTTAACGAAACATTTCTGGCCGAATAAGCGAACAAATTGGCGTCCTGCCATGCCACCCAATACAGATCATCGTGTCAGTGTGTGGAAGAAGGGTCTTTTATGCTTTCACTGCGTGTAGCACGCCTAAGCTTACTCTTCAATGTGTTACAGTCTATTGTACTTGACTATTATGGTGTTTGGGAATTTCAGTTGTATTTTATCTAACTCTTGAGAGTATAGATGTTCGCTGTCGGAACTGGTTACTGTATTTAAGTTAGATGTGTCATGGAGTCTCTCGCATATAATTAGTTGATCATATGTCTAAATTGGCACTTAAAGTCTCACTAAAAAAAAAAAAAGAATTAAAATGGCACTTTGAAGGGGGTTGCGATGTTGGCCTCAGTGGATGATGGGTAACAAAAGTGAGGAACTTTTGTTTGTTTGTTTGTTTTTTGTTTTTTTTTTTTGCTTTTGTCATTTGGCAAGCTTTTCATTGTTACACTGAGCGATGTGAGTGTGAAGAGGTCATGTGTTGCTGGTTGTTGTCACCAGACAGGATTTCATCAATAAAAAGGCAAGTACCAAAACAATTTTTTTGTAAGTACTTTATTTTCATAAGACTCTCATTTTTTTACCAAATCATCCAAGGAAAAAAAGTCTTAAAAAGGGTAAACTTCATTTTGAAATCAAGACATTCACCCCTAAAATAAAACTTTCCAAAAAGGAAAATTCAGTCATACACCACCCCAACTTGTTTAAGAATGGCCTCTTTGAGTTCAGCCAGCAGCAGAGAGTCTGCATGAGACATAATGGGACACTCCTTCATTCCTGCAGTGGAGAAAAGATGGCACGTTTGTTTTGTTAGACAGTCATCAACCAACAAGTTGCTGTGTTACTCATACTCTGGCAGATAAGGTTGTGAAGGGAGGAAAGAGTTGTGGTATTTGTTGGGGGGTTTATTTTGTTCTTATTTGAATTTTTTAAATCTAAAAACTTAGTAGTATAATGTTGCAGCGTAACTTTCTGTTTAGCACTTTTTTTCAGTTATTCTTCTGGGCAAGGCATTGTTCACATTGCGCAATGCTTCCTGAGAATAGATGACTAATGGTCTGTGTGTTTTGTTTTAATACACAGGACAACTTTAACCAACACCTCGAGTCTTGTAGTCTTGCCACATGGAGTGGACTTGTAGTTGGCCGTTTCTGATTTTAATATTGGGAAAGTCTTCTGACTACGATAAACATGCATTTCATCAGCACGAGTTGGTCAGCTGAGTTTGCTTGAAATGCCCCATGTTAAAATTCATATTGCTTGAAATGCTACCAGGTCCACATTTTTGGGATAAAAAAAAAATCTCTCAAAATGTGTACATACTTGCTTAACACTGGATTAAAAATCTTTTTGAGCTATTCCCATAAATTACATGTAGGGCTCATGTACACAACTCATTCACAACCCTTGCTTTGTCGTCTGCGATATAGTACCTTTGAGCAAACACTGTCGGACCTCCTCCGCCTCGTAGCGCAACCCTGTGCTATGAACAAAGTTGAGGGGCAAGTGAGGCTCCGGGAGAGGGTACTTGGTCTCCTTCCCATTTACCACCATGACTTCGGGACACCACATGTGAGATGGGAACTGAGCAAGAGAGTCACACGGAAATAAAAATCAAGGTATTTAAAAACAAAAAAAAAATGCTCAACACCAGTCTCTGTAACTGGTGACAGGTGTGGCTTTGTGTAACCTGAGAGACATTTATAGAAAACAGGAAGGCGGTTGCATGCAAGTTGGCACAAGTGCAGTCATTGTAACATACCCGGATTAACCCCTTGGTGCCCACCACAATGGCATCGTTTTGGAGCTGCAGGCCTGAGGAGCTGGTAAACACGGCCATCCGGTTATTGGAATACTTGAACGTGACCACCAAGGTCTCGTCCACTCCTGGAAATAACATTCACATATGAAAACGTGTTTCACAATTCGAATGTTTTTTTTTTTTTCCTTTTCATTACCAGTAGACAGAATGACTCCTTCGGTTTTGATGCTCTCTGGCTTCTCTCCACCGTACACCATTGAGGTGAACTGCAGCGGGTAGAGACCAATATCCAGCAGCGCTCCTCCGCCAAGTTCCTTGAGCTCCAGTCTCGGCAGAGGCAGCACAGAAAGGCCAAACTCCGACCGGACCATCTTCACATCACCGATCTCTCCCTGGGCGAGCAGCCTCCGGAGCTCTCGGTAGGCGGGGAAAAATCGAGCCCAAATGGCCTGGAAAAGATTCATTCAAGTACGGTAAGGGAAGTCTTTTTGATTTGGGGTGGGGGGGACTTAACCTCAGTGAGCATCTGAAAGAAAGACTAAAGTTAAATATTTTCTCCAGGGCCGTTGGTCAGCTTGAGCATCTCCCAGATGACTTGGGGTGAGAAGCTTTCAAATTTAGCAGATTAACTTTATGTTAACTGTTCTTTTGATGGAAGCGCGGGCACCCGCAGCGGCTCCTCTCTCACCAGTGGTGAAGAGGAAAGCAATTTCATCTGTGCTGTATGTTGCACATGTAGCACATTTGACAAGAAAGTTGACTTGAACTTGAACTTAGCTCACAGCCGACGCATGGGATGTCATGCACGTTTTGCGCGTGACGTCTCAGATCTTCATACTTAACATGGACCTCTAGGGCAGGGGTCTCAAAGTCTCGGCCCATAAATGCACAGACAAAGTTGTGCTGCTCAAAAATCAGTTCGAGTTTGAGACTTCTGCTCAAAGGAATTCAAATAATTAGTCCTTAGCCTCTTTTACACTGCCTGTAAAAACATTTCTTGCTTTTTTTTCTATGTTGCTGTTCTGTTTATATGCGCAGACAGTTTTGACACTGTTGTATTGCAGTCACATTATGGTTGACCTTATTTTAAAAAAGTTGAACTTTAGTGGTCTTGCTGCATCACCATGCTCTTCAATTACCTCCATGAGGAAGACGTTGTTCTTCTTGGCACAAGCCAGGATCTCCTTCACCTCCTTGGGTGTCATGGCCAGGGACTTCTCACACAGGACAGGTTTTTTGGCATTAAGAAAGAGCAAACAGGAGCTCAGGTGGTTGGTCTGAATGGTGCCGATGTACACCACATCTGCACACACAGACAACTCATAGGAGTGCGTGCAGACAAACCACAAGATAGATCGAGCAGGCCTGAGCACTGACCGATGTTGGGATCTTTGGCCAGCTCTTCATAGCTGCCGTACGCTCGAGGGATGTTATGTGTTTTTCCAAACTTCTTGGCATCCTCTAAGCTGCGGGCAGCCACAGCCACAGCCTGTCAATGAAAGTCAAAATGTACTTCAAATCCATCCGTCCATTTCCTGTTGGGGATTGTACTCTCAAAAGGGGCGTGGGCAGATTTTGGGGTTTTCATTCATAGTAAAATGTGATCTATTTACAAAAGAAAAATATGAAAAAAAAAAAACACTGCTCCAAACCAACCATTACAAGCAAACTCAGACGATAATAATGGTGATCTTCAGCTCATTTGGTTGGGAACACGTCTGGCTAGTTTCAAACTGAAATATTTTCTACAGTGAGGCAGATAAGCTGGCCGTCTTCCAATCTATTAAGCCAATAAATAATTAAACTTTGCTTAGCACCACTTTCATCTTCCATATGTTGTATGTAGTAAGACATGCAATCTCAATTAGTTAGATTTCAATCCAGTCCAAACATCCGCATGTGCAGTCCTACACTTTGTAATATTCGGAATAGTTTTCTATTTTCTCTGTTTATGTTTATATGATTGATTTCAATTCCAGTAACATTTGAGATACTGCGCATGTACAAAACTTAACAAATGTATTTGACGAGCATCCAATGCATGTTGCATGCCAATGATGATATACATTAGAGACATAAAACAATAGTTTCGGTAAATGCACCAATATGTAGAAGCTTATTGTTTTAGTGGTACATTGTATTTGCTATTGTCATCCATAAATTTTACATTTATTTTTCACCCCCCCCCCCAAGAAATAGTAAAAAAAACAAAACTATTAATTTACAGCGTTAATACTTAAAACATGACTTTGTGTTGACCCATAAGGGCGAGACACTCACCAGAAACCTGCACCCTTAAAGGAGGGGTGGGAGAATGAAGTTTCTTGGGAATAGAGATGAAAGGGCAGTGGCTTCATGCTTGCAATGTGAGCAGTTTTGTGTGGAGAGTCAGAGGCAGGACTAGCATTCGTCTCCTCGCTTCGTCGTTCAGCGCATCTCCACAATTTACATTGCTGCAATTGATTTAAGTGGCCAAGAACTCACTCAGACTGACAGAGTCCGCCTGGGAGCACTTCACATCTCGTTTTTATGACTAGCCCAACACATTTGTTGAGCACCAAATATCAAATACTTTTTCACCCCCACCCCGAAAGAAATATATCGGACTATATCGGGTTGTATTTTTGCATTTATTTCAATGACGAAGGGTTATATTAAACCCCTCTTTAAAAGTTTTTTTTTTTTGCTTCAGATGAAGTAAATTATGCACACGGACAATAGTCTAAACTCCCACTTAGTATTGTCAACTCTCAACTCAGCTCAATCGTGTTTATAGAGCACTTTAAAACAACCAGCGCTGTCTGCAAAGTGCTGTAGATGGAGCAAAAAAACAAACGAGTCATACAATAACATGATTAAAAAAAACTAAATTAATAACGAAACTATAAATTAGCCCCATCCGCTGATGTTTATGAGCATTTCACGGTGGTATTGATACCTGGTGGTCCTCGGGTGGCAGCGTTTTTAGGGCCACCATGAAGTCGTGACTGATCTTGCCGGCGCTGCAGATTCCCCACCTGGTTGCCATTTTCGCGAGAGTGTGAGTGGATCGGAGGGCAGCCGATGACTGTTAAAAAGTCAGACTTGTGAGCGGGTGTGTGTGTGTGCGTGTGTCCTCGAGTCAAGCGCAACAGGAAATTCCTGCCGCCCTTGAATGTGATCTTGTTTCATTCGATGCAATTGGCTCTCTTATTGCAAACGTCAGGAAGTGTCACATTTCAAGTTCATTTCATCATCATCATGTGTTGTTTGGGTTTTTTCCACTGATACTCCGAATGCAGTTTGTGCATTTTGTAGGATGACTGACAGTGCATTCACATGGGGAAGTCAAGCACACACGTATTATACGTTAAAAGGTGAACGGGTTTCTACATATACCTCCCCGCGGAAAAAAAATAATAGTGTGCCAAAAAAAGGGCTTGCACCAATTACACACACACACACACACACACACACACACACACACACACACACACACACACACACACACACACACACACACACACACACACGCGCGCGCGCGCACGCATACGGTAAATTATGTAACATCGAAGAGGCCGAAAAGGCAAAGTGGAAAAATACCCCACTAGCCACAACATTCTGCTTCTCATGTGATCTAATACACGAGCTGTAGCAAACAATTAAACTTGCAAAGTGATAACAATGCTTGTATTAATAATGTGGCAACAAGAGCTGAAATATAAATAGATTTTGTGCGGCGTGAATAGTTTGACTCAGAAAAGCGTACAGCAACAGTATGAAATATGCTATAAAATGTAACTTACTGCTTGAACTTTCTTTGATGAGCGTAGGAAAGGTTGTTTATTAAATTCTGCTACAAGGAGTGTTTGCATCACACCCCTGGTTTCTTGTTGTTCATACTAATAAGATTTACATTCAAGTGATACCAGTTTGAAGTACTTGTAAAAAGCAAGAGGCTCAGCTGCATCCTATTTGTTGACATTTGAGAGCATCTGGAGCTACAGAGCGGCAGTTACACTTCCTGTCCCTTACATAATGTTCCATGTGGTAACTCGGAACACTTCTGTACTGCACTGAATGCTCCGTATGGGAAACAAACCAACATAATCATCTAAATACAACACTGGACGAGAGTCTTCAAGGGAACAATGTTTGAGCAATGACAGGAAGGCGGATTATCCGAAGATGATATCAACTCCACCTGAAAATGTTCTAGTGGAGATTCAAATATGGATCCCCTGACAGTGGGCCAGTTGTGCTACCCACTATATCATCGTGCCGCCCACTGACAGGCCCCTAACCAAAATAATATAAATATTGTTCTGACTTTTCAGAAGAGACAAACCAAAACGTCTTCTCAAGCTTTATTTCACGACTGTACTGTATTATTTTCATTTGACTGTACTTATTAGAAACTAATAATACAAAATGTGCAATAAGAGCAAAGATGCATGGATTCCCACATTTTTTAAAATGATTTGCATATCTAAATGAGCATCTCCCAACCATTATCTGTGATTGTACCATTAGCCAGAGTCTTGACTGTAGACCACGCCCACCTGCCGACGCACTTCATCCTCCACTTCGGCCAGCGTAAGAGAGTCGGCGTGGGACATCACGGGACTCTCTTTCAGTCCTGCGGTGGAGAGAAAACCCCACATGGTTCCTATTAATCATTGTTCATCAACGCTGAGCACATTTAAACCCGTTTAGCCAAAACGTGATCACCCGCTGAGGTCCGTAAACTCGAAAAAGTACATGAACTGTTGATGCGCCATTTTCTTGAGCAACATATATTAGTAAATGTTTAGCTTCATTTTATTTCATGTTATTTGTGTTTGAGAATATGTCATTTGTCGGGGGGCATTCACTGCGATAAGTTTGGAGGGGTTTTTTTTAGGTTACATTTTCAATGTCATTCATGTGAACCTGTTTACACTAAAGTAGTTTCATGCTGGAGAAGCATGATAGATAGCATGAGCACAAGCGCTACCTCGATGTTGAAATCCACCAAAAGTTCATTTGAGAAGTGCGTTTTTAGGCAAAAGGACATAGTTCGGATCAGTTAAAAAAAAAAAAAAGGATGACATCAAGAGCTCTTAAAGTTTGTCATGATACCTTTAAGCAAACATTGTCGCACTGCCTCTGCCTCGTAGCACATTCCCGTGCTGTTGAGAAAGTTGAGGGTAAAGTCGGATTCCGGGACAGGATATTGGCTCTCTTTCCCGTTCACCACCACAGAGGTGGGACACCACATGTGAGCAGGGATCTGTATGACAAACAACGAGATGTACATGAAATTCCATTTGTGACATGTACATCTATCAGTAACCCTAATTCTAGTCCTTCCAGTTTGAACAGTGTTAAAAAACAAAAGAACGGCGACTACATATTCCACATTCCTTATAAGCGAGTTTCAACAAGTGCAGTCCTCACACTGGTTGACCTACCCTGATGGTGCCCTTGGTGCCCACGATGACGGCGTCGTTGTCAAGCTCCACTCCCGAGGAGCACGTGATCACGGCCATGCGGCCTTTGGAGAACTTGAGAGTGACCACCGTGGTCTCATCCACTCCTGGGAACAGACACCAAAACGTTATGCCACACTGAGATTCGGAAAAACCAATGAAGAGTTTTTCTTTGGCTTTTTGTGAGACTTTCTAAAGGGGCGACTCGTCAGATCCACCTGTAGCAACCGTGAAGAAAATATTTATAAGGGGACAAAATGATTCATGAGGCAGCATGGTGGTCAAGTGGTTAGCACGTCGGCCTCCCAGCGCAGAGGTGCAGGATTGGATTCCGGCTCCGACCTTCCTGTGTGAGTTTGCATATTCTCCCGGTGCCTGCGTGGGTTTTCTGCGGGTACTCTGGTTTCCTCCGCCATTCCAAAAACATGCATTGCAGGTTAATGGAACACTCGAAATTGTCCCTAGATGTGATTGTGAGTGTGAATGTTTTTTTTTTGTCTATGTGAGCCCTCCGATGGGCTGGCAACCAGTTCAGGGTGTCCTCCGCCTACTGCCCGAAGTCAGCTGGGATAGGCCCCAGCATGCCTGTGACTCAGATTAGAAAATGGATGGATGGATGGATGGATGAACACCCTCCCACGTACCGGTCTCTGTACAGACCCCCGTGGCCTTAATGCTCTCGGGCTTTTCTCCGCCATACACCATCATGGAGAACTGCAGTGGGTAGATGCCGAGGTCCAGCATTGTTCCGGCGCCCAGATTCTTGTCCATCGATCTGGGCAAATGCATGAGGGGCTGGCCGAATTCGGCCCTCACCATCTTCACCTCACCAAGCTCCCCTTGAGTGAGCAAACGTCGGATCTCCACAGAGGCCGGGAAGAATCGAGTCCACATGGCCTTGAACAGACAAATGTTTGATTCGATTGGATTTTCACTCAGAACAAGGTTGCGAACGGCGTAGTCTAAACCTTCAAATGGAGGATATTTTTACAGCCAAGACAAGTGCATTTCGTACCATTAATGAGGTAAATGTGTGATGGTTGATTCTTAAGGGATTTAAATGCCCATGCAGATGGCGCATAATAAATAAAGGTGGAAGCCTGTCTGTGATGCAGTTTGGGTTACATCCTTCCCGTTTAAATAAATATATACATGTAAATCAATAAATATCCAAGTCTGGATGCCACGTTCATTGCCATCAATATCTCAAAATGGGCTGCTGGAGCTACACTTTAAGTCAAAAGTTTGTTTTGTCTGAAATCACAAATCACCTCCATTAGGAAAACATTGTTCCTCTTTGCTGAGTCCAGGATCTCTTTCACCTCTCTTGCGTTCATAGCCAGAGGCTTCTCACATAAAACATTTTTTTTGGCATCCATAAAGAGCAAGCAGCTCTTCAGATGGTACGGGTGGATCACACCGATGTACACCACATCTAGAAACAGACAGAGAGCGGTTAATTATTTATTTTGTTAGACGACTGTCCGCATTTGACCCTGCATTGCAAACCGACCGATATTTGGATCTCGGGCCAGTTCCACGTAGCTGCCGTACGCTGCACGGATGCTGTGCTTTTTGCCAAACTCCTGTGCACGCTCTACGTTGCGGGCGGCCACAGCCACAACCTGTTAAAACACAATTTGAGAAGTGAATTAATTTGTTTCAACTCATCGGATCGTTTGCAAAACAAAAAGTGCAGCTTTAACTTTCTTGGGTTAGATGAGGGCTAAACATTCGATTGGTGCAAATGTTTATGTGAATGGTTGTTAAGACTCCACTGACTGGTGACAGGGCGGCCCGGTGTGCGAGTTGTTAGCTTATTGACCTCACAGTGCAGACGTGCGGGCTTCGTTTCCGGCTCCGGCCTCCCTGTGTGGAGTTTGTATGTTCTCCCCGTAACGTGCGCACTTTACATGATCCCAATCACCAATCTGAACCTTCGACTAGTAATCATGCCACATTATTAAAGCAGCATCAGCATCCGAGTCGTTGATGTGCACTTTGGAGCGTAAATAACTATTTGCAAGAAAGAGAAAACGGCAAACAAACGTGAACCGGCGTTGAACTTTGTTCTGGTCGGACGTCCTGTGCAAACGCTAAACGGAATCGTTGGATTAAGCAATAGAAATAAGTCCAATAAAGTGGAGTAAACATGTTTTGATTGTCGTGGGGAATTCGCTCCCTGTTTATGTGCTGATACCTGGTGATCTTCCGGTGAAAGAGTTTTCAGGGCCACTGCAAAATCGTGGCAGATCTTGCCCGCACCGCAAATACCCCATTTGGTTGCCATGTTTGGAAGTGGCAAGGGTTGATCTGGTTGCAATAGCAGTACAATGACGATAGGTGGAGACAGAGCTTAATTTATGACCGTACACGAGTGGAAGCGATACATACTGTACAGTGGAAGTGAGTAATTTGTAGCAAAGATGCAATGGAGCTTTCTCGTCCACCGTTACAGTTTTGGTGGGTTCAAATCAGGCAAAGCTTGACAGCAATCCAAGCAAAGTCATTGGCTGTCCTGGCTGAAGACAACGCCCACCTGGTCCCAGATTTCATCCGTGATTTTTGTCAGTAAAATGGAGTCAGCCAGAGGCATCCGTGGGCTCTCCGTAAGATTTGATGAAGAGGAGTCATATTATCCTCTACAACTGACTGGAGGGCATGTGTGTTTTTTAAACTACCGCCTGCATAAACCAGCTCTAATATAATTTACAAATACAAAGTAATATATTTTCTATTTTTGTCTATCGGTACCTTTTAGTAGACACTGTTGCACTTAGCGAAGTCCGATGCTGTTGGTGAAGTTGAGCTGGAAGATTGGCCCGCACACTTTACATATATACTGTATATAGTATGTAAATGTAGCAGCAAATTAATTACCATTACTATCAGAGGACATAAAGACAACACAATCCTTGTCAAACACTTTGAAGGGTTGATGATAGTTAGACTGCATGGTATCAAATGGATAAGGGCAGTTGAGCAAGAACAGCAGGCAAAATAGTGGCCCTTGGAAAGAGCAAGGATGTGTGTTGGCAATACAAACAATAAGAGAACATATTTTATCCAAGCAGACATCAATGAATGAAAGGTCCCTTCGCACATGGAATTGAATTTGATCTTTATCGCAGTCACTTGTGGGGGGGTCAAAGCAAAAGCTAAAGCATGGAAACCCGATGAAAACAAATATGGGAGCAAGAGACTGAGGAGAAGGTTGAAACCAGTCCTGTATTAAGGTCAACACTAGTTGAAACTATGCTAACTCCAGCACAAAACAGACTGGGTGGAGCATATTTGTTGACAGACGTCCAAGACCAAGAGAATAAAAGAAAGGTTGTCCAACAGCAGTTTGGGGAAGTGACAAAAAAAAAAGTTCCAGCCTCTGTTTTGGAAGTGGAAGAACTTGTAACAGCACCTCCAGCTCTGCCACCACTAATCGATGTATACGCCCTGCAAGAAAAGAACAAGTCGTGCTCTGATATTATCTGAAGCCAATCTACTATGAACATAAGAGAGCATATGTTTGTCTCAGAATGCGCATCCAAAAAGACAGCGATGCGAAGAGTGCAAACAGTAATGCCTTTTACTTCCTGGTTGGCTGCCCTGCGAGCACTTCCAAATTTGGGCAAGCTTGCAGTCACCTGTGCACAACATTCCACTGTGAACCCTGAAAAAAAAACAAGTGGTCTTAAAGTAAGGGTTAAGTTCTGCTCAGTTTAAGTTTGAATTTGGTTTTGTGTTAGTATTTAGATTTGGAAATGGTTAGAGTTTATTATTAGGGCATACCCCGCCTACTGCCCGAAGACAGCTGGGATAGGCTCCAGCACCCCCGCGACCCTTGTTAGGATAAAGCGGATCGGAAAATGGATGTTCCAGTCTTCCAAGTACTTTGGAAACTTCAACTTGATGACATCATCCAATTTCTGTGTAAATTGTGATTTCTTACTTGAATCGATCCCTTGGCGCCGTCAACGTTTAGAAGACAACAGCGATGCGGAAAGTGCACATGGCCATCCTCTTTCATCAGCACAACCAGAGACTCATGCGCTCCCTGTGAGGAACAAAATGTTAATCATGGATATGGCTGGTTAGCATTTGGCTCATGGACCACTGAGCAAACACGTTTCAATTCTAAGTGAAATAAACTCTAAACTCGGAGAAAAGATGACGGGATGAATCTAAATTCACACCTTCATCATTAGTAGATGATTAAATGGTGAAACGCGACGGTTGGCAAAAGATAAGGAAATCACAGTTATAATGTGACAGTCTTCCATGGAAGGTTATCTGGCTGCGAGGCGAGCAGGTCCACATTACCCGTCAGTCCGCCGTATTACTGTGCTTCCCGGGGGAGGGATTTGGATTAGACTGACATTTTAAAAGATAACTCAGGGCTTTTCCATGTGAAGAATTCCTCCTTTAGTTTACTTAGCTTAATTTCTTTTAGTTTGGAGAGCGAGGGGGTTGCAATTCAGTCGGGCACTTTAGTCGATTTATCCGCGATCTGCACTTTTTAATTTTACTACCTCTGTTTGAAATCACGTTCAATGGTCGCTATATTGTGTACTCCTTTGTCAAAATTGGTTTTCCTACTCTTTTCAATTTCTGCGGATGACGACGCAAAATAAAAAACATGTAAATCGAAATTAAGTCAACGACAAAGAGGGTTTGGGGTAGCACCGCCAACCGAGTCAGACAAAAGATTCGCTCCTCTCACCATACACGAGCGCAATTCTCAAACATGGCCATTTATAATTGCATGCAATTATTAAAGTGGGTAGCTGTGATGAATAGTCACAGAGAATGCTGCCCAGCTTCAACAAAATGGCAGCACTAGCAATGCTAAGATATCATTAGCGCTGTACACAAGCCTACATTTGCTTCCCACTCCGTTCACAATGCCAGTAAATTCTAGGAGTGCAATCATACTTCTACTTTGACCAGAATGTTTCTTTACACATGTACTATATTTTTATTTTGTATAGTATGTGAGTACTCTCTCCACCTCTGCAACTCGTGAGGAAGTTTGTTGAGCATGAGACGCCCATGACAAGCAGCTTTTGGTCACTGATCTACAGTAGGTGGTTAATGACACTAATCCCAAATTGTCGACTCATACCCGAGTCGAGCAACACCCCCGTGGCCTGTATAGATTCCAGCCTCTCACCGTTGAGCATCATCGGGACAAACCGCAGGCAGTACATGCCGATGTCCAGCAGGGCACCTCCACTGAGCGTGGAATGTTGATCTGGAGGAGCCAAAGTAGGTCTTGACTAGAGTGACCTCCCTCACGGCCCCCTTCACGCAGTCTCCATCCACCGTTCACACATGAAACAGTTGAACTGTGTTCTTGCATTTACAGATTTACAGATCCTGTAGGCCAGGGGTGTCAAACTCATTTTTGTAGGGGGCCACATTGTACCAGTAGTTACGGTTTCCCTGAGCGGGCCATTATGACTGTGCATTTTGTAAAACCGTATAAATGTTTGATCACCTCCACATATGACATATACAGTGCACAACAAATTGGTGGATAGCTTGTTTTGAAATCAGAACTGGCTCGTTCAGCCACTGTTTACATTAATGTAATGAGTATGTAATGAGATAATGCTTGCAATATCTATTTGTAATGATGGATTACATATGACAATTTTAAATTTTGGTTCAGCATCATAGAAAAGTTGACATGCTTGATTTGCTCTCGCGGGCCACACAAAATGGTATGGCGGGCCAGATCTGGCCCCAGGGCCATGTGTTTGACTCATGTGCTGTAGGCACTCAGCTTTACACACGATCAGGATTTTGGAGCCGGTCACCCATCAGTGACTTAGGAAAAGAAAAAGCTAGTCTAGTATACGTTCCCTGGACACCTCTGCCCGTTAAATAAGAGACAATGTATGTTGATGTCATGGGAGATCATTTGTCATGAGAGGTCATTTGTGGGCACTACCCCCAAGTGAGTTACTGCACCACTCCTTGCAGCTGATCCTTTTCAGGCCAAACTTTACATATTTATTTTTTTAACTATGGGTAAATCTGGCACCTGCCCTTTTCAGACCATAGGTGCAATGCACCATAAATTAAATAAAAGGCACAGTTGATTCAGATGCTAACCCAAAAACACGCAATGAAGCGGAAGGATGCTGTCGCATAGACAAAAGTATCTAAACTTGTTTACAAGGTTTCTACAGCTAAACCCTGTGTTTTATTTACTAAATGCTCACCATGGCAATCCTGTTTAGAATGCCTAATGTTGTTTGTTAGGGAATGAAAATGTGCCTATACAGCCAACCGGCAAGGATTATATTGATAGGGGATTAGTGTTAGTGGGGATTATAACCAGGCTTTAATGTGTAAAAAGTAAAGGTAGTTTTGCAGCGAACACTTGATTAAAGACAAATACCTATGGTGTTCAATGAGGAAAGAATTGAGAGGCGTTTACACTTAAACGAGCCTGCGATTGGCTGGCAACCGGTTCAGGGTGTACCCCACCTCTCGCCCAATGACAGCTGAGATAGGCTCCATCTCCCCCCGCGACCCGAGTGAGGGTAAAACGGTTCGGAAAATGAATGGATACTCTTAGACAAGTGACAATCCTAAACACGTCATGCCAATGAAATAGTCCAATGTGTGTAAACATGAATGATGAGCAGTCGATAATGTTCCCACAATAACCCTTGGCCCACCAACTGCCATCAAGAAGACCTTGTTTTTCCTGGCGGCGTTCACAAGGTCTTTGACCCGACCAAAGTTCATGGCAAAGGGTTTCTTGCACAGACCGTTCTTGCCTGCGTTGAGGAAGAGGAGCTCCAAGCTCCAGTATTATGAGTGCCGCACTGCCACGTCTGTATTAACAGGGATTGTATGGAAATTTAGTTGCACATCATCGCAAAATATCCGTTAATGCCAACGATTACATTTTGCATAACATTTGTATATCTCATTGTAAGAAAAGTGATTTTTTTTTTTCCTCAAGCATACAACAAACATTCAGTTGTCCACATACTGCACACTAATGTTCTGGACTGGTCACCAGTGAGTCAATGACATCATTAGCGTTGACCATGCAACTCACTTCTTAACATTCTGAACTGTAACTCCTGCTAACTCAAAAACGGTTTACCTTTTGCAACACTCACCAACTTTTGGGTCGTTGCCCAGCTCTTCGTAAGCTACCTCGAGGACGCCGTGCCTCTCGGCGAAGTCTTGGGCCCGCTCCAAACTCCTCGATGCGAGACAAATGAGAGGCCGCGTAAGGTGAGTGAGGATGCAGCGAGCTTTTGGTTTTGTAAACTCGGTGATCCTGAGGTGGATGTGTCCTCAGAGGCACATTGAAGTTGTGAGTGATCTTCCCGGCACCGCAGAGTCCCCATCAGGTCGCCATGCTGGAGGCCGATGTAGTCTTGCTACTGTTGAGGTGTGACCTTGGCGCGAAGAACCGCCGCGCTTCAGAGCCTGCATGTATTTATACGCCGGAGAGGTCGTGCTTGTGTCACCTTCATCACCAAAACACATGCTGATGAGTTATCCTTTTATCACTGACACGGGTCTTTTTCCATTCGATGATTTTGTATCTGTAAAAAGTGACACACTAGTGGTGGGGGGGAGGGGAGGGAGACTGCACAGTTCAGGTCAATCCAAAGTTCTGTTTGATCAAAGAAGCAAATAATTATACTGTTGTATCACTCGGGGTTGAGCAGTGTTAGGAAAGCTGAGGCAGAATGACTGTGAAAAAAAGGAATCATCAGCTGAGCTCAGTTGCCCTTGAGCTAAATGTTAACTTATTTTTGTGGTAAACATGCTACCACATGCCGTCCGAAGGGGGCACTGTTTTATAAACGATCTTAAATTTACTGATGTTTTTGTCATTTTTAAAAATGTAAATGATTTTTCATCAAAATTTGGGTCTTCATGTAAATCTTTTCTCAATTCTCTCTAGAATGTAAAAAAAGTGTTGGAAAAAAACAACAACAGTAAAACAAGTGAAACAGCATCCAGTTTTATGAACCCCCCTATGAATTATGTAAAAATATATATATTTTGTAATCATAAGGTTAAGACAAAAAAAACTATTCACCTTTTCTAGAGTAATTGATGAGATAAATTGAAAACAGAAAAGTAGAAGTGAGGACAAGCTTTTTACAATTGGATGATGGATAATTCTCTCAAATACGTAATTTTTGAATAAAGAGCTAAACTGATCCCACATTTTTATTTGTCCAATTCGTTCTGAGGATGAACAATGACTCCACTTGTTGGTTCCTTTATACACACACACACACACACAAACACACATATACTATATATATACTGTATATATATATATATATATATATATATATATATATATATATATATATATATATATATATATATATACAGTATATGTGTGTGTGTGTGTGTGTGTGTGTGTGTGTGAGATCAGGGCCATGCAGTGACATCACCACAAGTATTGGAAAAAGAGGTGAGCTGAGTGTGAGCGAGAAAGTGTAACCTGACACGGCAACCGGGTTTTAAATTGGTGTGAAGCAACCAGTCAGTTCTATGCCACCAGCCAACAGGCTCAGGTGGCTGGAGACCCCCACGGAGACCCCCCAATTTGAAACTCTGTGGCAGACAGCCTTTCCTCACTTTTCTTGAGTCGACGCTCATCTAGTGAACAGGCGTATAACCCGATCAGACCCTGACTTTCAACTGATCCATCTGCCGTAAGAAGTCTCATTAATTCAGTGGCCAGGGCGGTGGCCCACCATCGATGCCACGTCTCCTTGCTTTAATTTTTTTCTTTTTTAATTAAGAATTCATGCATCATCTCCGCAGGGACGCATTTGAATGACATCTCATGGACTCAGCAGATTGTCTTAAAGAAATTGTTGGGAAGACTGTGACATCGAATTAACCAGCCTCAAATTTAACTTTTGGAATCACTCCTCATCAATTATGTAGTATCCGATGTTCTGATCTCAAATGTGTAGTAAATAGGGTTTAGCGATATGACCTTAAAGGGGAAGTCAACCCAAACATTTTTGTTTCGAATAATAATGTTGATGCAGCGGAATGTGGGAGAAAAGTGGAGTACCCGGAAAAAACGCAGGCACAGGGAGAACATGCAAACTGGGGCCCAGAATCAAATCCATAACCTTTGCACTGTAAGGCGGACGTGCTAACCAGTCTACCTCTGTGCCAGCGGTATGGTCTTAGATACGATAGATTAAAAATAATAACAATAATAATAATAATAATAATAATAAGTGCTATTGTTATGTAATTTTGAGAACATTTACTGTGCAGATCTCAAAAATCGAAATCAAAACTCAGGGCTGTATTGTGAAAATAGGAAAATAACTTTGATATAAATTTTTAATAAATTATATAATACTGTATATACATGGTACTTTTCATCTTCTCGGCCACTTCTCCCAGCTGATGTATGCCGTGGCGTACGGTAATTCATTTCCAACTTCTGTTTTCAGCCCTGTTAGCTGTGTAGTGTAATGAATAGGACACTTTTGCCTTCTATTTTGCCCTTCAAAGTTGTATCGGCTCTGCTTGAACATCCAGCCAGACACCTTTGAAAAGTGTACTTGATCACCCTAGCACTTAATTCTGGTGTTACATGATTACATGTCAATCCTCGGTTAGCTTAGTAATCAGCATGGCTTTTACATCTTCTGTTTACTACTATTCATCATCCATTTGTGAGAATGATACTTGATACAGTACTGATTTAGGAGTGACTCTGCACTTTTTAGCCGTAGAAGTGCGTTGCTAGCTAGCTGGTGCAGCGTAAGTAGCATCAAACCTGCCTTGACTATTTGTGTGTAAGTCGCATTAGCAAGTTAGTGTGCGTTTGTCCAGCTCAGCGAAATCCGAATTCCTGTTAGCATCAGACTAGATATGGACGAATACAAAATATAACAGGTGTTTCCCCAGAGACTGGAAACTATTTGAGTTTACCCTCCCTGTCCTTGGCTATGTTATTTGAAAATCCAATATATTCGGATGTGCCCGCAACAAGGGTATTTATTGATATTTTTCACACACTTCCTTTGAATGAGATTGCACATAGATAGTAGCAGATGCACCGTAGCTAAACAAGTTACCATTTAACAGCTCTGTATTTCATCAGCATACTTGATGTTAATGTGAAATAAAAAGGACCGGAGAGAGGCGGTCTAATCTCGCTTTGATTAATGCTGACATGTGGAAGGTTCTTCCCCGCTCCTTCCCAGCTGTCACGGGAGGCACGCTGTGTATTTTTTAGTTATTTATTTTTCGGGGAAGTGGGTGTGCATTGCAGCAGCAGTGGGAGCAAGTCCTTCATTTCAAGGTCACTGAAGGAGAAGGGTGACAGCCCTCAGCGGGGATGAGTCCGGGGAGTCAGTCATTTATTTCCAATGCTACAGTGTGTCGTGCCAGTGTTATTATTTTTTTTCTCCATGAGTAAAAGTGTGATTGAGGATCGAGCGAACCTTTTTAGCTGCAAACCATTGTGGCACCGCACGGTCCCTTTGAGAGTCACTATCTCTGTCTGCAGCACACACACACTGGGAGGCTGATCTGTGGAGCAAGAGCAGACTGGACTGGAGCTTACTTAGCTGACGCCCTTCATCTGAGCCCGTTCTGTGCTGATGATGGGAAGGGGGATGAATCGAAGGAAGGCACACGCAGCCCTTACATGGAGTTATCACTCTTAATTCTCTCTTTCCGTGTTCCTCCAATTCCACATTGGCCACAGAACGATGAGTCCGAATGATCATGTCCCCCCCGCGAGCCCTCAGAGCTGGATGCTAGAATGAAACTTGTACAGTGGACTGAAGCAGAACGGAAACACAATGCATTCCAAGCAGCTACGCGACCTTTAATCGGTTTCGATTTAGAATAATTGACAGTGTCCACTGATCTTGGAGTGTTACATTGTGTCGTCAACGGGTTGCAAAACAGTTACGGAGAGGCTGAAGTGGACAGCCTTAGAAATGTATCGGTCGCCGAATGGATCAAACACCTGTTGTCAGTTTTGCCGCTCATCACATTTTTAGAGAAAAGAATGTTGTGCTAAAAAGACGGAAACATTGAACAGTTTCACAAATGTATTTGTAGAACCTGAAATAGTACATTTTCTTTGAAATAATATTGCATATGATTGATGATATGTATTCACATTTGGTTTGTTAGAGGATGTAATATTGTGCACTAAAACAGAGGGCAGTGTTTTTTTTTTTTTGTTTGAAAGGACTTTTCGCCAAGTGGATTGTCATCACTGCCTGGCAGCCTGACGATGTCCTGGAAAAAAACAAAAAAACAAATCTACATTTAAGTAGCAAACAGTTAGCATTTTTATCCCTAAGCAGCCCTCCGACGACCTCATCTTTATATCTGTGATGAAAAAGCTCTTTTTTTGTTCTGATGCAACACTTGCAACGTCTCGCTGGGGCGACTCGTAATTTGTATTCATAAAAGCTAATGATTTGTTGCTCTCGCTAACGGCCAAAATACAAGGAGCTGCCTTTTATTAATGAGTGTTTTTTATGATTCCAAATTCACTCAGACGTATTTTCACGCCGCCGCGATCTGACGGAGCATGAACGGCGCTTTTAATGAACAACAAATAAAGCCTTGTACGGCAGTTTATTGCCATTTGAGTGCTCGCCGAGTTATCGCATCCATCAGTGCAGTTGGCGTGAGACTCCATTAGCTGCGGCATGAATCTGAACGCTCACTTTGGGATGGTGCCACCTTGTCATTATTTGATACCGAGTCCATCTTGGAGCCCCTGTTGACGTGAGAGGCAAGATAACAATTGTGCTCGCTGAGGATGATAGGATCCATCGAAGACTTAGAGGGGGGCCCTCAATGTGCACTGTCACCTTTGTGCGCGTTTTGAGAAGAAGCAGCATTCGGGTTAGAGTATCTGCAGTGTGGATTAAGGGGTTAGTAGGTTAGGGTTTGCGGATTATTGACTTAGTTTTAGGGTAAGAATCAGGGTTAGGGTTTGGTGATTTATAGATTATCATTCGGGTTAGGGTAGGATTTGGAGTAAGATCGAGTCCCACATCTTTAAATTTTTCGACAAAAAGAAAAACTGTTTGCGATCAATAAAATTGTGGGCGAATGTCTGGCGAACGTCTTTGCAACCTTGAATGAACCCGGGTGAAAAATGAACATTCACTACACTCGCAAACACCTGCGTACAGTCAACCCTCAGTCGGTATGTGTTTTGGAGTGAGGGGTTTCATCAGAGAACCAAGAAGTTAGCTGTGTTTGTTCTGAGGTTGGGGGGTTTGAATTTGGGCTCCGGCTTTGAGGAGGTTCAATTGGTGTCAACAGGAACCACAACACATACCATTTTTTTTTTTTTACATTAGTGTGTGCGTGAGTGCAGTGACCTATCCCTGTCCTGAAAACACAACACACATATTTCACTTCCTGGTTCTCCAACAATCTGCAGCCTCAGTAATCTATCGTGAATTCCAACAAAGTGCTTGAGTTCTGATTCCTTGCCGATTGCATACAAAAGATGAGGATGATGATGATGATGAAGGCTACAGTTCACTTTGAAAGTTCTGAGCAATATCAAGCCTGAGAGGCCAGGTCACGCAGTTGGATATGCAGGTGCACAGAAGTGGCGGTTTTCCTGCAGCAAACAGGCAGCTCTCCCGTCAAAAGCGTACTGAGCTGTGACACATAAAGACGCACACAATCCACTCACAGCAACATCTCCGCTTTCAGCCACTCGCTGCCACACGAATGGCTGATAAAAATATCACAAAGCCTATCAGGCAATTAAGCAAGAGGAGACGCAGCCAACTGTGTTGCCTGCTTAATGGCAACATTTTTTTGTGACTGGAAAAGGTAGTAAGAAAATATGCTTTGATATATATATTTTTTTAACCAATGCTTTGAAAGTGACAGTACTTCATCGAACCGCAACCTTAAACTTCTAAACTCAAACTTCAACTTCTAATGCTGCCAAAAATCTAACCCTCGTCCTAACCCTAACCAATACATTAACCATAAGGTTCAGGTACACCCTGAACTGAGAGCTAGCCAAACATAGAGCACATATAAACAATACACACTCACAAGCCCAATTATATTTCTTCATTTACAACTTTCTCTGGCCTTGATCCTCGCTTGAGGAGGGACCAACGTTTGGAGAAATGAGACGATCTCTAGCCGATGAAGTTAGGATGATGCCACATCATTGACGTGTCTGAATTAGAACTATCACCGCACATGTCCACTTTAGGAGTTGGAATTTATCCGTGGAACTGAAGTCAAATATGATCAATTGTCTTGCACTTGGCAACTTATGTCATGGACTGAGCTTCTCAGCCCTTGACACGCACCCTTATTGACTTGTATATTGTTCATATTTCAAGCTTTATTTTCTTGATGTGGCCAAAAGCATTTGTCAAAATGACATCCTAATTATCACACTGTTGTCGAGCAACAAATAGAATTCCGCCAAGGATACCTCAGCGGTTCATCCATTTGAGCTCGTCCTGTAACACAGCACCAAGAAATCAGCAGTGCGTTCGGCTTCTGTCCCATTTCTGACACCAATTATAGCGGAGAACCAGGAACCCAGATGGTGCGTTGTGGTTTCAATCCAATTTTTTTCAAACCAGTCATAGCGGGCAACAAAGAAGTCAGAAGTATGTTTTCGAGTTTAGATCTCACATGTGTGTTGAGGTTTCAATATAAATTCTGACTTCCTGGGTATCCGCTCCGACTGGTATCAGAAGTATGCGGTGTGACTTCAATCCTACTTCCAACACCATTTGACAACGCACCCATTCCTCCAACACACACACACACACACACACACACACACACACACACACACACACACACACACACACACACACACACACACGCACAGAGGCATCTGACTTAAGTCAGTAATGAATTAAAACTACCTCATTTATCAATAAAGAATATAGCTTCCAAACAGCCCCCCCCCCTTCCCCCTTGTTACAGTGGACATTTTCAACCTGAGCATCGTTTTAGATTTCCAATGAAAAGGGAGTGTAAAAAAATGGCAATAGTCACAGGTCACAAAAAACAAACGAGTAAGTACCGTTTCTGTTTTACGAATGCAACCCCTGTGATTACAATGGCACCCACAGTTAGGAGGCGCAGACAATGGCGCTCACTTTACCCTCTGCCCTCATGCTTTTTTCCATCATTGGACACAGTTATGTAAAAAGGGAGGATGGGGAGGGGGCTAAAAGAATAAATAACGATGATTAAAAAAGTCAGGCTTACATAATGGGGCTGGAGGTGATGTCAGCACATGAGCGCAGACACACATGGACACACCCTGTGCGGTGTGAGGGCAAGAGACAGGATGAGTGCCACAATTCTGTCCGGTACCACCCCCATTTACAATTAATGGGGTAACAATGTCGTCACAAACATGTGAGCAGATCTTGAAGGGACTTATACTTGAATAATAGATTCCCTCATCGCCCATACTCCAGTAATCACGGCCATTGAATACTATGAATGGCAGATGTTAAAATCCAATGCACCACCAGCAATCTATTGAACAATACTTCCAATCTGCACACAAATTGCATCAGTTATGTGCTTCCTGTCAATCAGTGAATTAAAAAAAAAAAAAGGCAAAAGATGTCAAGGATGACTAATGAATGGGAAAGACCATACAATTACAACACAGCAGAAATGAGTTGCAAACTTTAAGTCGTTTGGATGAAATAATTCGCCTGAGCATCTTTCAGTACGCTTCCATGCAGGTACAGCAGCAGACGTATTAAAGCAAATCAAAGCGGTGTGCAGGACACAGAGCTAAGAACAATTGTGTGCTATTGCTGTGAAGGCAAATATGACACAGGTAAGAATTTTTTTATTTTTTTTTTTATTGCCAGTGCAAATGTATCTTCACAAGCTGTGACCCACATAGTGGAGCTGAATACTAAGCAGCCTGTTTGACGTCAAAAAGCTGCTGCACACTGCAGGCGAGCTGAACAGTGTATGTGACACACACAATCGCATGAGCGTAATTTTAGCCTCAGCAATGGCACACTCGAAATGACTACAGCTAAAGGCTCATGAAACTTTGGTCGGCAAGCGCATCCGTTTATCATGCTAGGCTAAAAAGACATCTGAGCTCAAGGAACATCATAGCTGTTTATTGGAGCCAAATCATCCTGTGGCAAAATGAACCCAACTGTACTACTTTAGCAAAACAAGGCTTATAAAAAAATAAAATAAAAATAAAAAACTCCATTAGTAGCGATAGCTGTTGCTGGCTAAGGCTACCGAGTGCCTGCAGATGTTAAGATATGCTAAACAAGGATGGTTGAGTCATTTATTTGCCCCCATGACTCAAGTCGAGCTTCTGTTGCACAAACATGACACATGATGCACCGTGATTTTGTTATCCTTGGGACTGAACAACAACAGACTCTTTGTGTGTTATGTCTTGTCAAGAATTCAAGATGTTGAGCATCTGATTAAATGTTGCATTTGTTTCGTATGTCAAGAATTCAGACAGAGATGGTAGGTACCTGAAGAGCTTTACAATTTGGTGTTGGTCCAAATGAGGAATGTTCTGTAATGGTGGAGGTCTGATTTCAGTTCTGGAAATGATATTCACCCCCGCACCCCCCCTCCCTCTAACCAGCTTCAAACGGTCCACCTTGCATTCAGAAAGGCTTTTTGAGGTGAAAACATGAAAGGCAACCCCTGCTGCCTCTGACGCCCCCTCTACTCGGCAATTAACTTGCCATTGTGAACCAAACAATAAATTTGCAAGGAAATGTTGAACAAGTTCAAAATCAAGAAAAACTGTGACAATTAAAACTGTTTGCGAACCTTTTATGAACCCTGACAAAAACCTAAAAGTCGCAAAGCATTCGCCGCTTAGTGAGAGACGGTCTTAACTCATTCACTCCCAAAGACGTTTTTAAACGTCTTTTCAGCCTTGGTCCAGAATTGGCTGGTACTGAATGAGTTAAGGGAGAGTCCGGACACCCTGCAGCGGAAACTCATTTCCGCTGCATGTATCTTTGACATCGTTCTTTCGGGTCACAACCCATAGCTCGTGACCACAGGTGAAACAAAGAACACAGTAACCAAGTATGTGTGTGTTTCAAGTGTCCACTACTGTAATAAGTTAAAATTAGAGGTACCATTTTGTGAATATGCATGTATGTCATGACAATAGCAATTCTCCTACTGGTCTAACTAGCAGAGGCAGCGTTGATTCATTCGTTAGATTGACAAGATTCTCACACACCCAATATTGACTACTAATATCGATAAGTAATTCATCATTTGCAAGCAATTTCAATGAATCATTTTTTTGTTGTCGTAGCGTTGCCATTTTTTGCATTCATGTCAATAAAACAAAAATGTCCTCGTTCATGTACCTCCAATTGTTAGAATGCATTCAAATCACACAGCAAATAATGCTGCTCATCTCCCTAGAGAGTTTTTTTTTCCTTCTGCTTAATCACTAGCCCAGTAATGTTCTGTTCCTCGTTTTTCAAAGCTAATCTGCGCGGTGGACAATTGGCGGTGAGTCAAAAGTGTCTCTTTAAATTGGGGTAATAACATCTCTAGGTTATAATCTTGGGACCCATCCGAGAAACCTGTAAATGTGCCAGCAAAATAACAGTAATATGCTTCAGTCAAAATTGACCTTTTCTGCTTGGAACATTGGGTAGAAACAAACGGCAGCTATAATTTTATGTTCTTGAACGGTTTTATTCCTTAAGTATTGTTGAAACAATAGTAAAACCCTGCACAGTTCAATTGCACAACTAATTATGGCCTCCAAATAATAACTAACTCACCCCCAGGGACGGCCAGTGTTCAGTAAATGCTGGAGGGGGACACAATTTTTCATCGGAGCAACTATGGGGCTCACATAAGACAATGTACTTCCTAACCACCGTATGGAAAGAAAAATGTTATTTTGAATCTCGACAAAATATGCGCATACGGGTAAAATAGGTAACGTTATGGATTATCTTTCTTGATGATACATTTCCTAATGCATGTATAAATGACAACATCCTAACCACACAACAAAGGGCTTGAAGCAAACGACAAAATAACCATCAACTCTCTTTTTTTTCAATACCAAGGGCTCGTTTGCATAAAAACTACCATTCAAAGATGGCACAAAATTGAACAAGAAACCAACATCAAGTGCAAGAACTCATTTTCCCTCCCTCCCTAGATCCCCTCCCTCCGTCCGTCATACTACGACAAATAACCACATTGGTTTTACATGCCAACATCTGGTATTGTTTCACTTTTTGCCCTTCATCCTTCATGGTATGCCCCTTCAAACATAAAGCTGCAGTGTCCCAGAGGAGGCATTTTGCACTTCTTACACTTCAGTTTTGAAAAAAAAAACAGCCTTCTCGAGAATTTCCTCCAACAGTCTTTTCACACGTAACCCCCAACCACTTCCCAACACAAAAGTGCGAGTGGGCAGAGCAGATAGTTAAGACATTTCGAAATTATGTCAGTGCTGAAATCACAGTGTACATATGGATCAAAACCTTTTTGAATTAAAAATGTTATACATGCATACTGGTCACTTGTGCTGTCGTACCTGCAATTTTAATGTTCATGTGGCCATCCAGCAGCAGATTCTCTGCCTTCAAATCCCGGTGGACAATTTTGCGGTTGTGACAATATTCCACCGCTGACAAGATCTGCCAGAACTTCCTCCTGGCCTCCATCTCACTCAGTCGGCCGTGCTTAGCCAGGTAGTCTGCAGCCAAATAGAGAGATAAATTGTTAGAATCGTAATAAGCAATGACTGCACAGGCTTTACAAACACAAACCAAAGTATTTGACCAATCAATTCACTCGATGTTGCTGGATCTGTTCTCCGAGTAAGTTATTGTTTTGTTTTTTTTTTGTTTTTTTTATGAAGCGCAGGCAAGCTGCCAACTCCCGTTTATGGATGTGTTACATCACAGCATACTTTGTCCAGTCGGAGCAGGATACTGTCATTTTCTTTTATCCAGTAACGCTTCATGTCGGACAGCATGAATGTATTACAGCTTTAGGAGGAAGGCAAAGAATGTGTAGAAACATTGTTTCACTGCAGCAGTAGCAGAGAGAGAAAGAAAGAGACAGAAAGAGGGGGCGGGGGGGGTCTGCAGAGGGTTTTTATTGTGGAAATATAGCGGAAATACAGGAACTTTAAGCATTTGATTCCTGTTTATCTATTGGCATGAGCAGATAGCAGTGGTTGTGGTTTAATGCAGCGTGCCAATAAAATCTTGTGGAGTGTTGAAGAGCGAGATTGCTCATAGTTTAGAATTTAGTAATATTGTTTTTTTCCCCCATTTGAAAGAATAGGCTTTTTTGTTCAAGCTGTGAGGGTGCCAGACTATCAACCAAACCAAACAATCACAACACATTCAACCAATGTGCTTCCCGTTCAAGTGACACGAAGGGCAGATAGTTGACAAATAAATTGAAACATAAGGAAATTAATGAAGAAAAAAAGATGTACACATGATGTAAATTTGAAGCAGTTCATAGGGCATAAGATACAAGCTTATATGTTCTTGGTTTTGGTTTAATGGCAAAAAACACAAAACAGATTGAAGGAGCGCTATTAGTTGACAATTGGTTTTGTGACAAAATCACCAAAGAACTGAAAATTTGTCGTGGGTGATATTTACTCGTCAAATCTGAGTCGCTCACAGTAAAATTATCTCGTACCAATTCAGGATATGTTCAAGTGATGTGTGGGTGTCCTGAAAACAAAATTCTTCTTTCATATGAAGAGACATTCGTCAGTAGAGGTACCACTGTACACATCAGATATGTTACCTAGGACAATATATTTCCGATGGGACAGTAATAGACATCAAATGGCAAAGTAATCAAAGACTCAAAAGTCTCGTAGAATAAAACATGCTTAGGACATAACACTCATTCTCCATTGCTCCAAGGGAACGTTAAGTCATCCACAGGATGGTCAAGGAATTCCTTACATCAGAAAAAAAGGCTATTGATTAGATGGTAGCTGGTACATTCCAAAGAAGATGCCATTCAGTGGCCAAGGCAGCGCTTATTTTTTCATACAAAGCTGCTAATCAAAAGAAACACCACAGAGAGGAATGTGCCAAAGAGATCCAAGAGAACAGGTCGTTGAAGTAACATCATTCCTGTTTTGAGGCTGCAATCAAAGCAAAGTAATTCGCTCTTCAGCAGTTGGCGTGTTCATTCCATCTCTCGTTATCAAGGTAGCGCTCGGATGGTAGCACTGCGATTCACTGAAATATGAAATATGAAGTTCAACTCGGTAAACGCCCACTGTTCATTCCATCAGTTTTGGCAGCTGCATTTTACTGACATGCCGTTTGTCTCCCATCAAAACGATAGTCCTAAATGAACGCAGCTTTTGACTATTCAGGTGTCACTCAATTGGATAGTTCAAGCACTTCTCACGGGAGGGAAACATGTACGGTAATATTGATGATAGCATCGAGACAATGTTGATGGATGCGATTCTAATAGACAAAGACGTAGGCAATAAGCTTAGATCTCATTGTATTGGCTTTTAAAATAATTGGTTGATGGAGTGGGGAGAACAGGTGGTCGTGGATGGAAGCTTTCCCTGGTTGATGACCTCTAAAGATTTATATATAAATAACATAAAGATGGCCTTTTAGCTTGTTGCAGACCATATCTTGTCGATGGGGGTGGGAATACCAACAGAACTTGGGTGAGCATTGATCACAGTAAAATGCCAATCGACAACTGGCAATGGACAAGCACTGAAAATATTTTGGCAAGGGGGAGGAAGGGTTGCGGTGGGCACAGATGGATGCCCCTCATTGCCCAAGTCAGTTAGCCTCCCGCCCCCGCAGCATGATCCTGCGGACAAGATTCAATTGAAAAAGGTACTAAGGTTTAATAGAGACTTCACTTTGATATTTAGAGATGACTATTGATTGTTGGTTGAATGAAGAAAGACACATTATATAACTGGGTAGCTCGGTTGTCCTATGTTAACAACACTTAAAATTCAATTCACCGCACATTACAGCCGCAAATGTTGTCAGCTAATTCCCTGGACTGGGAAATATCAATTAGTGTTTTCTGTTCCTAATCCTCAATCCTAACTCATTGGTATGTGACCTAAATAGAGAGACACATGACATCGGGGACCTTACCTTACCTTTGAAGTCAAGATGGCGCCCGAGTAGGCAGCCGTCGGCAAGTGTTCTCATGAGCCTTGCTTTTTTTGTTGTTTTTGTGTTTGTTTTGTCACTTTGTGTTTGTTGTTACGTCGTGTGGACCTGATGTGGACTTTTTTCAGCATTTTTGGCCACGACATTCATCAAGGAGGAGACTCTGTGCTTGGTGGTTGCGCCTTCTCGGCAGCATGGGTATACCAGCACTGTTTTTGCCTGGGAGGAATGTCGGCGCTATTTGACTGTCGTTGCTGGACAGTCCCGGGCGCTTGTGTCTTGCGCCTGTAATGGGCAGCATTTTTCACAGCCCCGCTTTGTTCAGCGGAGAGGTCAGTGCTGTTGAACGGTCTGCGGCTGGATGGATGTAAGGCTTGAGGAGCCGACGATGAGAAGAAAGGAGCGTTAGCGCGGAGCGCCGATGCGGATATGGAACTGGGAGTCGCGGCTTGGAGTTTGAAGTGGATTTACATGGGACAGGAGAAGTGAACTAATCTCTCTTCGTCAATGGACGCTACAGCTTCGTGTTTGCTTTCAAAAACTTAGCTTGTAGCAGATGTGTGCACATTTTCAGCATGACGTCTCTGATCCACTGGTGAAAGGACACTTTGATCCTCTCCTCTTTCATCTATAACTGCTTCAGACAACAAAGTGTATGCAGAAAAGTGGTGAAGATTGCACGACTGTCTGTGTCCTATGTGTTGTGTTGTGTTATTTTTGTTATTTTGACTTCAAAATGGCGCCGCGAGAGTGGCTGCCTTTCCAGCAGCTCCTATATTTTGTTGTTCTACTTCTTCCTTTCATAACTTTGCTGCTGTGAATTGGGAATTTCTCCATTGTGAGACTAATAAAGGTTTTCTT
>CAAKHF010010880.1:0-11101 GCA_901007745.1 Hippocampus kuda
CGCTTTAAATGATTTAAGATTGAAGTGACTTTATACCCCCCCCCCCAATACCACCACTATCACATTGCCAATTTACAAAATAACACATGCAACGTAATGTGAAGCACTGCAGAGAGAGAGAGAAGAGAGAGAGAGAGAGAGAGAGAGAGAGAGAGCGAGAGAGAGAGAGCGGTACTGATTTATGTTTCTTTTTTCTTTTCTACTTTGGGCCAGCAGGTGGACTTTCTATCTAGCTGAAATCATGTTTACTGTTCTCCGCACTGAAAAAAAATTGGGAGCTCAATCAACCTATATAAATAAATAATAAAAATAAAATAAAATATAAGGCAACTGTATTTAATGATCAATTAGACACAAAAGTTTTTTTTTTTGTTAAGACCACATTGAAGAAAGGGTTCCGTCAGTCGTCATCTGTATGGAACCCTTTCTTCAATGGAACCTTCCTGTACGACTGAGAGCCTTCACAAGCGTTAAGACCACATATGATTTGTGTGAAAAACTATTTTGCTAGGAAATTGGACTTGCACACTGTAAAAAAAAATCAAAGGTATGAAATGGTCCTTGGAAAGACATTGCAAGACCGAAACACATACAAAAACCCATCATGCAATGGGCGCGAGGGTCTGTGGCCGTTCCCACTTCATGATTGAGCGAATACTACAACTCGGAGATTTGTATGGCTGTGATTGTCATAACTCTCTGAAATTACTTAAATGGTGCATTTTCAGAACTCTATTCTCGATTTCTCGTGTTATAAACGAAAGAAAAATCTAATTTTCAATTAGATTTGTCTGTTAAACATTCCAAAATAATGTTTTCATTGTTGACATCCCAACTCAACTTGAGGTAACCATTACAAATGCTGAAGATGACTTTTTTTTTTTCACTGCAGCGGTTGTCTGAATGAAAGTACACTCAACCTCGACTCTGGTCAGAGTGCCCCCATGCAGCATGTCAGTGACGGCACATTGATTGAGCCTTTTATATGAAGCTTCTTTTGAAAGGCTCCATGTTGAATCATGTGTGGTGCCGTCTGCTCCAGCTGTTCAGTCACAAGTTATGAACTGTACCTGTTTCCTTCCATGTGTGCCTTTCTGGAGATTTGCAAATAGGCGTGGTGGCGCAAGGACCCAGCTGGTACCAATTATCATCTGATGGAGTCGGTCCCAAACGCCACCACTTACACAATCAGCGAGTCGGTCAAATCCAGGATATGTTCTTGTACTTTTGCCGAGATCTTAACCCAAGCACATTTTTCTTTCAGTGTTGCTGCACCAGTATTTTTGCCTGGACTCCTACCTTGTTCGCCTCCCCTCTTACCTGCAAAAACATAACCCCTTGGTTATGTTCAATTCTTGCTTGCACAGTGGTTCTTAACCTGGGTTCGAGCGAACGCCGGGGGTTCGGTGAGTCAATCTCAGGGCTTCAGAGGAGATCAAGAAACACACACTGTATCTGTGTGTGTTCGTTCCATTCACCCCACTCGTGTGATTTGTGACAACTCTTCAGAGCAACAAAAAGCAAAAGGACAGACAGGCGAAAACATGTTTTTTTAAATATCAAATGCCATCATTTGAGACTTTTGTCTACCTGAGGGAAATTTGATTCCGTCTTGCAAATGACAAAGAAAATGATGAAGAAAACGGTCTACACTTTCATGAGTCAACTTCAATCGTTACGTAAGCACGTTGTCAAATTTCAAATAGAATTCCAGTTTCAAGAATCCCAGTGACACCCCATTTTCATGTATCATGACTAATGTATCAGACGACATAGGCTATTTTATTGACATGTTTTTAACACTATCCCCGAACATTTCACACTGGCGATTTGCAGTATTTCTAATAAGATGCAGAACATATACACATTCAGATTTTCAATATCTAAACTTCCATTCATCCATTTTCTGTTCTGTTTTATCCTCACAAGGGTCACGGGGGGTGCTGGAGCCTATCCCAGCCGCCTTCGGGCAGTAGGCGGGGGCACACCCTGAACCAATTGTGGCCAATTGCAGGGCACACATAGACGAACAACCACTGGCGCTCACACTCACCTCTAGGGACAATTTCGAGTGTTCAATCAGCCTGCCATGCATGTTCTGAGAATGTGGAAGGAAACCGGAGTACCCGGAGAAAACCCGCATAGGCACGGGGAGAACATGCAAACTCCACAGAGGAAGGCCGGAGCCAGGATCGAACCCACGACCTGTGGGTTGGACTGTGAGGTGGACGTGCTAACCGCTTGACTACCGGGCCACCCTCATCTAAACTTTTCATCATCTAATTGCTTTCAGCAGCTGCCAATGTCATCCGGACTAGTAAATTTAATACAGTAATTTTGTTTTTGCAAATTGTATATTTTCAGTTAAAAGAGCATGCATGTATTCGGCCCACATTACACAATGCATTATTGCTGGCTAGTAAGTGCAGGTGTTGATCCTCAGTCGCAGTAAATGCACATCACAGCCTTCATTTCTTTCTTCCATATACAATGCTTTTATCCACTTATTGTAATTTTCTCTAATTTTCAAGCACCCACCACTTTTAGCCATGTTATTTCTGAGTAACAGGTTGGAAATGGACATTTAATGGAGGCAACATGTTTGTTCTTTTCATTTCCGTGACCTTTGGTGAACACTGAGCACAATCAACATCCACAGTCATTCAAAGTTGCACCCATTAGGCGCTAAAGTCTGGAACATTTTTTTTTGAGCATGAACTCATGCTGTACACTGTGTACCTGATCCTTGCTCATATTACAGTCGGTCTGTTCAGATAAACTAACCTGTTACTTATTTGTTTATAACACACAATCGCTAAAATGCTTGCAGTGGATCTCAGAGTGTCCAGGTGAACCGATTGTCGCCAATGATTTCTTTGTGCTTGCATAAAAAGGACTCATGGGTCATAGATGCAGAATATCCACAGCAAATTTAATGAGAGTCTTTTATCACCATGTGGGCCACACATTTCAAATTGGTCTTCCAAATCTGCCGGTAAAGCTAGCATTATGCTAACTTCCTACCAAACATGCTCAACAAGAACCCTACCAATTTGAATTTGTGGGTGAAATGTGTTCTGTGTATGTGTATTTGTTTGGTACATGTTAAAAGTAGTGATACCAGTTTATTCCAGTCGCACTAAGAATCAGAAAAGTTTATTTAATTGTATTAGCTAACATGAGTTAGCCTGAAGTCAGCTGGAACAGGCTCCAGCAACTCTCTGCGACCCTGTTCAGGACAAGCGGTGTAGAAAATGGATGGACGGATATATTCTGTCTTGTGCCATCTTAAAAAAAAAAAAAATCACAAGCTCCCGACATGCAACAAAATCTCTCTTTCATCTGAATCCCCCCCCCAAAAAAAAAAACGTTAAGATTTATTGACCGTCTCTTGTTTGTCAGTTCACAACCTGATCAGGTTTTTGTTTTTTTTTTGTACAAGCAATACTTAAGTTAATAAAAGAGGGGCATTATTCTGATTCTTATATCGGCTGTCATCAAAAACAGATAGTGTATTGTATTTACGTAATGGAAATTTTAAAAATCCTTTCTACTCTTGTACCTAAGTACATTTCAAAGTCAGTACCGATACTTAAAAAAATAAATACTTAAGTCATGGAGTTGATCAATAATTCTACTTTAACCTTTGTTAGTCTAGTCTATGTTTTTATGTTTGTGTGTTCTAATTGTTCTATAGCAACTCTGTACTACATATACTTAAGTACAGACTGTGAGTACCTTTGCAAACTCTGGTTCTCGCCATGAAATTGCTCGGGCATGCTCTGTTAGTTTGTTGTTACATTTCATCAGCCATGACTCCAAGCGAGTTCATGTGTACGGCACAGCAGGCAGACTTAACTTCAAATGAAAATGACCAGACACATACACGTGGCCAGTGCATCTCCTGCTGTGAGGATAATATCAGGAGTCCCCAGACCGGACTGGAATCGATTATCAATAAGCCTTCAGACGTCAGCAAAGCACGGGGCCACTTCAGGAGGAACTGAGCTTTAGTTTGTTCAAATGAAACGTCATGTCCACACAGCTCACAAAACATTCAGACATCACTACGCGTCTCCTCCTTATCAGACAACCCTCAGTTGCTTGGACAAACATGTTTGAGTATAATGAATGATCGCAACTCAAACAGCAGAGCTACAACCCACATTCATTCAAGCAGCAGGGTGACCTTCTGGGCATGTGTACCATCTTACCTTAACCTTTGTCATTAGCTATTTGTATGAAATGACCGCTTAACTTGACAACGGACCTTTTCTTATGGTCTCTATTCTATGATTTTGTTTTGTTCCAGTTCCCTTTTCTAATGGCATAAAAAAGTAATCTATGTTGTGAAGTTACCAAAATCTTTTTTGAATGAGTTATTGCAGTAATATGCTATTCAAAATAAACTTTGCCAGATGAAATAACTTTGTAGCTGTTGACCGAGCGCAGCAAAGCCAGGCAACAGAATTGTTTAAATCCTTCTCATGTCCGATATTGAACATAATCATTCAAGCAGAGCCCAAATTGTCAGTCCATTACTACTTTTTATTTTAACCACGCCTCCGTCATTCCTATTTGAGGAGCATCAGTAAATTTCACCAATCCGCCTTTGCGTCACGCCGTCATCTTTATTTTAACCATGCACCTGTCTTTGCTGCATCCATCCATGATCTATAACGGTGTGGTCAGACCAAATGCAAGCTTTCTCTTCCTCCTTCTCCGAGTTTATTGGTGGGTTACCGATTTTTGTTGCATACCAACACCTACTGTTCTCCATCAGACATCTGACATTTTAAACGTCCCCGTGGTGCTGAAGAAAGGGAGTCGGAGGTGGTGTATCATTCAGCTCTTTACAGAACATACTTTTTTTTTCCACTGTGATCTTCCAAAGAACCTGGAAAAGAACTAATAACTATCCATATGCTACACCACAACAAACTCTTCGGTGGAGTTCTTCCCCGATATGCAGTGTGTATTGATTGATGTCTCTGTGGAAGCAGGATGGCACCGTTGTATAGAACATTAATCATGACATAATCCAGCCGTCCATTTTCTGTTCCGCTTTATCTTCACAAGGGTCGCGGGGGGTGCTGGAGCCTATCCCAGCCGCCTTCGGGCAGTAGGCGAGGGACACCCTGAACCGGTTGCCAGCCAATTGCAGGGCACACAGAGACGAACAACCATCCATGCTCACACTCACACCTCAGGACAATTTTGAGTGTTCAATCAGCCTGCCATGCATGTTTTTGGAATGTGGGAGGAAACTGGAGTACCCGGAGAAAACCTACGCTGAACATGCAAACTCCACACAGGAAGGCCGGAGATGGAATTGAACCTGGTACCTCTGCACTGTGAGGTCGACGCACTAACCACTGGACCACCGGGCCACATTCTTATCATCATCATTTTAGAGATGGATATGGTTTGACTTTGTTGATCACTACATGCAGTAAACCAGATTTCCCCCGTCTTAGTATGGCCACTTCTTGGGTGAGTAGCAATGACCCTGAACTTCATCAACAGTCTGTCTTTCATCTTTTTGCGAGGTATTGTTCACACTGGGCTACGTGTATACCTTCAATCTTGCCAAATTGATTAGACTCCTGGTTGGTTGACACCGGACTGTGGTTTGCTCAGAGTAGATATGTGATATACGCGGACACACAGTCGAGTACAGTTCATTCTATATTTAATGAGGGCACCCACTTACATTGTCTGTTGCCACACCAGCAAACAGCAGTGACAACACTCTGGTCACTCATTGCAGCTTCCTTTTCTGCACAGAAATGTCTTCTTGCGAGTTGTGAGCATGCCACATTTAAAGGGAATGAGAGGAGCCACTTTGATTGGATATCTGAGTTCATGCCCATAACGGTGGAAACTGACATTTATTGAATGTGCCGGTTTGCGAAATTAATTGAGAAATTACGAAAACCTTAACACGCCATGTCTCAGATTGACTCAACTTGGTGCACTGGACACCAAAATGGAATCCTAAGTCTTATATATTTCAGTATATTTTAAGTCTATCTGAAGAGCTCTTCTCCAAAATGGAAAACATGTCAGATTTTATTCTCTAACGAGGCTCATGTAGGAATAATTGTTACGATTGCGTTACTGTCAATGTTATGTGTTCTGTTGTATTATTATGTATTGTGTTACTGTTATTTTGAGATATGTTCTGTAAAGCGCTTTGATACAGCTGCAGCTGCTATATAAATAAAGATGTATTGTATTGTATAATATTGGATTGTGTTGAATTGCATTGTATTGTATTGTATTGTGTTTAGACTGCGTAATATTTTATCCATGAATGAATGGTTTTCATGTGATAAAAGTTATCACATGAAATTATTATTATTATTATTATTTATTAACGACCAACCCTGTCCCAATACTTTTGGAGGGAACTGTACGATGAACTCTTCATATTTTGTAAAAACAAGACAAAGATAGACAATGGGGTGCTAAAACATTCAACAAAAAGTGCATTGAGATGACTTTGTAACTTGTTGTGATTTGCTGTTTTATTAACTGAACAGAATTTACCTGAATTGAACTGAACAGAATTTGAGGTTTCCTGGTCCACAGCCTCTTGAATCAAACCTGTAACTGTACCCACTTTTGACAATCAAAAGAAGCACAACACGAACCCACAAAGTCCATTATTAAAAATGCATCTTGACCGATTTTAAGTGGTGGAGGGTGGGGGGTGGAGTTCAGGAGTATAATTTCTTCCTCTTGGATGATGGAAACGCTTATGTTTCATATACTCAATCCCAACTGCTGGAACAACCCAAACGTGACGTCACAGGAGAAAGTGACCAGTGATGTAAAGGAAAAGTGGCAAATGAAATTTCAAAGCAACGGTGTGCTTCGACTCAGTGAGCATGAGGCTGCATCGATCAGTGTGAGAAGTGTGTGAGAGGTGCGTGCACCCTCTGCGCTCGGTTCTCCATTCGCACCACTGCCTCCTTTGCCTCTTTTAGACCTCTTTTGGACCCTGATCGGACTTCTTTTTGACCACTAACACAAGGTAGGGACGGGCAACTTCGGCTTTAAGTACACTCAGTGAGTACATTTTCCTCAGAGAACCAGCCATATAAAGTACTTCTCTAACAGGATTTATTTTTCCACGTTGTTCCATTTCCATCTCTTGTGTGTTTTCCTTTTTCCTCACATATCTTTTCATCCTACAACTAAATAATTAGATGTACGGGTGGAAACACTCTTATTCATTGTCATATGTCAGAGCTGCTTAATTAGTAAGAAATCAAATGAATATAAAATGAGAGAGAGAGAGAGAGAGAGAGAGAGAGAGGAGATAGATAGAGATAGATAGATAGATAGATAGATAGATAGATAGATAGATAGATAGATAGATAGATAGATAGATAGATAGATAGATAGATAGATAGATAGATAGATAGATAGATAGATAGATAGATAGATAGATAGATAGATAGATAGATAGATAGATAGGTGTGTGTGTGTGTGTGTGTGTGTGTGTGTGTGTGTGTGTGTGTGTGTGTGTGTGTGTGTGTGTGTGTGTGTGTGTGTGTGTGTGTTGGCATGGTGTTTGATTGGTTCGGATGTCCGCCTGGAGTTTGCATGGTTTCATCGTGCCTGTGTAGGTTTTTTCTGGTAGGTTGAATGGACGCTCCAAATTGTCCCAAGGTGTGATTGTGAGTGTGCGCCCTGCGATTGGCTGGCAACAACTTCAGCGTGTCCCCCACTTGCTGGGTTTTAAAATTGGACAGTGATTTTAAAACTGGACCGGAAAATCACTAATGTTGTTGAATCCAGATGTTTTTCATGTGAGGCGGTTGGTTAAGGTGAAGCCTTTCCTGCCTCAACAGCACTTAGAAACAGTTATCCATGCATTTGTTATTTTACTGTAGTTACTGATGATGACTGTAATGCAGCCTATTTTGGAGTCAGCCTGTCCTCCCTCAAGCATCTCCAATTGGCCGAGAATGCAGCCGTAAGAAGGAGCACATCACTCCAATTCCAGGCTCCCTTCACTGGTTCCCGAACATTTTAAAATTCATTTTAAGATATCCTTTATTTGTCCCACACTAGGGAAATTTACAATTTTTCAAATTTAAAATTAAGACACTTTTTTTGTTTTCAAATCTTGCACCATCTTACCTCTCTGAGCAGAGCACTCCTACACGCCCTATGCCTCAGGTCTGCGATCCAGGTGCGACTGTAGGTACTGAGGACTAAGCGGACAACCTTCGCTGTTGCTATTCCTTCCCTATGGACTGACCTTCTGTTAAATGTTAGACAAGCCCCCCGCTATGTCCATTTTTTAAATTAATCTCAAGACACATTTTTATGTTTTGGCTTTCAACTCAATATGAGATTCGGCATTATTTTATGGTGTCTGCTGCATATGTGTTTGCATTAATTGATTGACGAATTGATTGATTGATTAATTGTTAATCATTTTGCATTGATAGAAAATATATATTAATTTCCGAGTCTGCCATTTACTTCTCTCAAAAGAATAGATAGGTGGCGAAAATGTGACTGTTAGATGCACTGTAAACAATTCAAATGCTGAAAGCATGATTGTCATTGCTCCAGTGTATTTCTCACAGCGGCAATAACAGCACAATGTTGCCAGTTTCGCTATCTTGGGAGAGCAGAACACTTGAGTGTCCAATCAGACCCCTTCTTTTGCTCACAGCTAAAGGAGACACATTTGCACAGTAACTAGATGTTGCTGTGACGTATTCGGAATGAGGCGGCACGGTGGATGATTGGTTTACACGTGGTGCTCACAGTGCAGAGGCCATGGGTTTGTGGCCGGCTCTGGCCTGTCTGCGTGGAGTTTGAATGTTCTCCCCATGCCTGCGTTGGTATTCTCAGAGTCCTTCGGTTTCCTCCCACATTTGATTGTCTAAATTGTCCGTAGGTGTGACTGTGAGCATGAATGGTTGTTCATCTATTTGTGCGCAATGATTGGCTGGCGCCCGGTTCGTGGTGCCTCCCACCCGATGAGAGTTGGGATAGGCTCCAGCACACCCATGACTCTCGTGAGAATAAGCAGAATGGATGGATGGCATTCTACATTGTATGGTCCTTGATTATCAGTCCTTGTTATTTTAACTCATTCACATACGTCTCTCCAGATAACCGACTCACATCAGTTCTGAAGCTCTGCATATGTTTCCTTGTCCATTTGCATTGAAACATGCACTTTAGTAATCATAAACTAACTCCCAGGGTGACATCTACCCATTGGGATGGAGGACCCTGAGCTCACGTCACCATCACCTGTGCCCCATGAGATGAACGACACGGGTGGGATTTTCGAAGTGGCGCTCCAAAATATCTCCTCGGAGCGCAAACCTCAGTTTGAGGGTGTGGAGTTGCTGCAGTCCTTCAAGCTGCTCATCATTCCCTGCTACACCGTGGTGGCCCTGGTGGGTGTCATCGGCAACTACCTGCTCCTGTACGTCATCTGCTGCACTCGCAAGATGCACAACGTCACCAACTTCTTCATCGGGAACCTGGCCTTCTCCGACATGCTCATGTGCTCCACGTGCATCCCCTTCACACTGGCCTATGCCCTCAACCCACACGGGTGGGTGTTTGGCCGCTTCATGTGCTACTTGGTCTATCTCATCCAGCCGGTGACTGTGTACGTGTCAGTTTTCACCCTCACCGCCATCGGGGTAGATAGGTGAGTCACACTGAGCGACGGTATTTGTGGTGGGTGCTGTTTACATGCATGCATCCAGCATCAGATGAGAAGACAGATGAGAGACTCAGATTGGTGATAGCTTGTTTTAGACAAGCAAATAATGCGATAGCTTAGTGAAAAATTTCACACACAATTAATGATCACCTGGCAAAGGGAATTGATCTAAAAAACGCAGTGGCAGATTTTAGCTGGAAAAAATGTCTTTCGAGCTACAACCAATTACACATCTTAATGTATGGGATGTAGAAAAAAAACATGGAGCAATGTATATCCTAACCTTTGTGGTAGTCATTCACTGCGCCAAGGCAGTGGTTCTGAATTATTGGAGCGCAACCGACTATTTATGATTTATGATTGTGTTACCTGAAGGAATGTATTGTACTGCATTATTATCCAGACCAGGCCGCACAGTGGTACGCTGGTTAGCATGTCCACCTCACAGTGCAGAGGCAATGGGTTGAATTACAGGCCCCGGATTTCTTATGTGGCGTTTGCATGTTCTCCCCGTCCCTGTATGGGTTTTCTCTGGGTATTCTGGTTTCCTCCCACATTCCAAAAACACGCATGGTAAGTTTGATTGAATGCTCTAAATTGTCCCAAAGTGTGATTGTGACTGCCAATGATTGTTTGTTTATGTGTGCCCTCCAATTGGCTGGCAACCAGTTTAGGGTGTACCCCACCTACTGTCCGATGATGGCTGGGATTGGCTCCAGCACACCTGTGACCCTCGTTAGAATAAGCGAATCAGTTAATGGAGAAAGGATGGATGGACACTCTGCTAACTGTGCTGGACTTGACAGCAAAAGTTACATTTTTTAAGTGCTTAATTGAAAACATTGATGGGGTTGGATCGCTAAATAAACAAACAAATAAATAAATAAAACATTTCAATATTTGAAATGTGGTCCAACATCCTGAACCAGTGAGACCCTATCACATGGGACGATTGCACTAATACTGGGCCTTCAATCTCTTTGAATTGGGGTTTATCAATTAATTATTTTAAGGTTGTTTTTATTGTATATTTTTTTAATAATAATTGGGAAAGGTTCAGTCACATGACACCAACCACAATGACCAAAAGAAAGGGCTGCAGTTGGCATGCTTATGACCCGTGGCGGAACGAGACTTTTATCCGTGGGGTGGCTACGGGATGGCCAAGGCTGTCATAATGTGTCCGGAAAAAACAAACAAACTCGGAAACACGTTATCAACAATCAACATACATTTTTATACTGATTAAAATTTGCATATGCACTTGCTCCAAATAGATTAATTATTATGCAGTCCTCCTACAGTACAGCTACTATAATGCATGCGCGCGCACAGACACACACACACACACACACACACACACACACACACACACACACACACACTTAC
>CAAKHF010010888.1:0-11870 GCA_901007745.1 Hippocampus kuda
GTCAATGAGGTGACTTCCAGCTGGTGATGATGATGATGATGACGTCCTGGAATATAACAGAACTCCTACTGCTTATTAGAAACTGCTGTCAGTTTAATTTGGTTGTCAGTGTATGAAAAAGCAGTCATTTTTTTAGTTTTCAATGTTTGAAGAACAGTCATTTCCTTTGAAAGTTATGGGGCTTAAAATATTTCATTGTAAACTACCGTATTTTCCGCACTATAGGGAGCACCAAAAAGTCTTCCATTTTCTTAAAAGCTCACCGAGCGCCTTAAAATCCGGTGCGTCTTGTGTATGGTCATTACGGTAATATGACGACTCCAAGATGGCTCCTTCCTGGAGACATGCTTCCATTGTTATAACTTGCTGTTGGTTCAGTGAACTGTGTCGCTGCTTTATTAAATAAGTTTGTGTTGCAGCTCAGAAAAAAAGAGAGAGCTGTGGTGTTCATTTTTTAAAACAGTCTCAACAAATACAGGTACGTCTTTGTCTGTCTCCGTACCTTCTTCCGTTCGACTCGAGAGGCGTTCAAGACCGCCTCCGAAAAACATAAACTAACGATTACTTCAATGAAACTACAAAAATTGAAAATAATACATCAAAACTGAAAAGCAAGCGAGGATATCACAAAATAAATTCTATAGCCCCCCCGTACAGAATTTATATTGTGATTTCATCGTTTGTGAATACACAACAATGGAATAAATAACTACAACTGACATCTGATCGTACTGTTGGAGCTACGATCAAGGAAATGCCAATGTGTTTGCGTTCGTAGGCGGTCATGAACGCCTCTTGAGGTGACCTGAAGAAAAGAAGGCACGGACAAAGACGCACCTGTATTTGTTGAAAAAAGGAGAGCTGTGGTTGTGGTTTTATTTATTTATTTTTTTAACACAGTCTTTATGAATGGTTTTCACAGACTCAACAAATACAGGTACTGTACGTCTCCGTGCCTTCCCTTCCGTTCCACTCGAGAGGCGTTCATTGCCGCCTCCGAAAAACGTAAATTAATTATTACTTCAATGAAACCACGAAGAAAATCAAGCGAGGAAATCACAAAATTAATTCTGTAGGGGGATATAGAATTTATTTTGTGATTTCCTCACTTGATTTTGTGTTTTGATGCATTATTTTCAATTTTCGTAGCTTCATTTAAGTACAGTAAAAGTTAATTTACATTTTTCAGAGGCGGTCCTGAACGCCGCTCAAGTTGACCGTATGCCTCTCGAGTTGAATGGAAGGAGCGTAGCACCATCTAGTGGAGGCATTGTAGATTGCGCCTTATAATGCGAAGCGTCCAATGTATGAAAAAAAATTACAAAATAGCCATTCATTGAAGGTGTGCCTCATCATCCAGTGCGTCTTTTAGTGCGGAAAATACGGTACTGCTTTTTCATTTTCAGTTAAAGGTAAAGTACATGGAGTGTTAACCGTGTCTACCTCTATTTTGTTTATCTAGTGAGAACATGAAAAACTGAGCAAGAAGCCACAAACAAATTCGGGTGCTCCTTTAACAACCAGACCAACATTTTTACGTGCACCCCTGCATGTACATACTGTATAGTCACGGGATGACCATGATTTTCAATCTATTCGAGCTACCAGAGTCTCAGTTGCGCTCTGACAATGATGTCATCGTCTAAAATGGTTATGAGTCATTGCTCGAGTGTCTATAACAGACAGGCATTTTGTTTAGTCAAATTATGTTGAGTATCTTGTAATGTAAATTGTGTCATATAAATGAATGAGGAACAATTAGTGGAGCGCCTGTTGTCCCGTGCGGCTGTCGCGATGCGGTGCGTGTGGTTCATCTGTTATAAAATATATTATATAGGTCAGTGCCAAAGGAAAGGAGACGTGTGTCACAATAGATTTGACTGCGCTTGAGTTTGAAGAAGTATGGCTGAAAAACACACAAAACAACTCTGCCATCAACGCACTCCACAACTCTTTTTTTCCATTGGGGAATTCGAACAACAAGCACCAAATAAGCTCATTATTTCATTGATGTCAACTGACTGGCATGAAGTGCCCACAATGTCTTGACTATCACAACTAACAGCCTATTTTACCACATGCGACACGCACAGCTCCTCTTAGCGGGGGCAGGGCAGGGGACTTTTTGCGTCAGACTGGCTGTATTTCAGCTGTAATTCATCCTCAGACTTGTCAATATTTTGAAGCAGTTGTGGTGCCTCTTCTACGCTATGAGACCTTTTATAGAATATGGTGACCAGCAGCGTTTCTCAATGCAGCCGCTGGCTCATATGGAAACCCAACGGTGCAATCCCAGCACAATGTGCGTAAGATAAATTCCTTCATTCATTCATCCATTTTCCGATCCGCGTATCCTCACAAGGGTCACGGGGGGTGCTGGAGCCTATCCCAGCTATCTTTGGGTAGTAGGCGGGGGACACCCTGAACCGGTTGCCAGCCAATAGCAGGGCACACAGAAACAAACAACCATTGGCGCCCACACTCACAACTAGGGACAATTTTGAGTGTTCAATCAGCCTGCCATGCATGTTTTTGGAATGTGGGAGGAAACCGGAGGACCCGGAGAATACCCACGTAAGCACGGGGAGAACATGCAAAATCCACACAGGAAGGCCGGAGCTGGAATTGAACCACGTCGACTGTGAAGTCGACGTGCTAACCACTCGACTACCGGGCTGCCCCGTAAGATAAGTTGAGACGTCAAATTGAGCGGCGCGCTATAGTTTAAAGGAGTAATTTTTATATTGTTTGATACCATAAAACTGCTCCATGGGAATTAAATATAAACAGAATAAGGAAAAGTCAAGAGGCTGAGAGCATCATCAATCGATATAGGTGGAGTAATAAGACATTAAAGTTTGAAAACTGTCAAAATGACAGCTATGGGAGTCCAAGTGGAAAAGGGTAAAAAACTATAAACCCGAGTGAGGATAAGCGGCTCAGAAAATGAATATTGTACAATATAAATATATATTTTATTTAATCTTTTTGAGAAACAATGTAAGGACGGATCGATAGAGTGAATGATGGATGGTTTCATCGATAGCTTCAGACAACGAATGATGCATAGGTCCACAAAGAAATGTTTGTTGGGGTTTTTTTTGTTTTGTTTTTTTAAGTGCGCGTGTTAATATTCCATTGACAATGAAACAATTTACCTGCCATTAAATTGAATTAGCAATCGATTCAGGGTGCACCCCGCCTGCTGCCCAAAGACAGCTACGATATTTTCCAGCACACCCGCAACCATCGTGACATCATTGAAGGGGTGTTAAACATATGTGTGTGAAAGCAATTAATATGCATCATGTAAACGTAGCTACACTATTGACTCTATAATATGTGTAACTCATCCTGTCATTTCGAACCCGCTTGAAAGGTCCTTGGGCACCCTAACACCTTGTTCTGCTGCATATTGAAGCAGAGTTTTTGTAATGTATATTAGAATAGTGGAAGATAAAATCACAAGATGAGGGGCACAAACGGGATTCATCATTGTTGGAAGAGGAGTGATCCCTTCCAGATGGAAAAGGAATTTGCACCATCTTGCAAATATGAACTTGACTGGGGCTTTGCACGTGAGTGTGGTGGCATTCTTTCTTGACCGAGGTAAACACATAACAGCAGATGACATCATTAAATATCCCCCGATTCTTTAAAAGAGCTTGGTGAATAAAAGTTACGAAAACAAACAATTTTACAATATTTTGATTGACAGAATCGCATGGACCAAAAAAGTACACATCCTCTGCATTTAACTTGTTGGTAGTATTCATCATCAACATCATCATCATCACCTTTTAGAGGGAGTAAGATGGTAAAAACATGCAGTCCTTTAGTAGATTAGCAGCAAAGTAGTTTCCAATATGCACTACTTTAGTTCCACTGAATTTACTGAGAGCAGTGTCGGGACTTCAAAGGCTATGTATGAGCTTGTGTGTGCGCGTGTATCACACATACATACACACACACACACACATATATAGGCTCAGTGTTGTGTGTGTACGTTATCTGTTACAGCTCTTCACGGCCATTATTGTGTTATGTGGATTAGATGCCTGCTGGGTATTCCGTTTGCAGTGAGATCAACAGACTGACAGACACGAATACAAATTGAGATGCTGTGAAGCCCCCAGAGAAGGTGTTATGGTATCGCTTTCCTACAGAAGGAAAAATATAACAGTGTTGCCCTCTAGTGAGCACATGGGCTTGATATTTTCAGTCTCCCTCTCGAGCCTTTACACAATCTGTCACAACATAGAGCACAAGCAGCACATGTACTGGCGTGTGAAATAAATTTATAGCATTAGTCACTTGAGCTTAATTTTTTTAGATTATTAAGGGGACAAATGAAGCTTGTATGTTATGTCAAGACAGGGCCTTACATCTAGTAAAATGTGTTGCAATTGTTTTTTTTTTTATTTTTTATAAGGGGTGTTCACACGGCACACAGTTGCATTGGTGCTGCACCGACGTATTTTGTTGCGATATATCTTACACCGGTGTAAATTTTGTGGAGCCTTTATACATATAAAGCTGTTTACTAAATAGAAGCGTGTTAACCCCGGTGAAGCCCCACTTGCGTTCACACGGCAGATTCTGCGGCCGTACAATACGATCGCAATAATACGGAAATAAAACGTGCATGCGTAAAGTGTACTTCCTTTTCCCCGCCTTGTTTGTGACAATCGAAAAACCAATGGTTTATATTTCTCCAGACAAATCAACGCTGTGGTCTATCAGACACCGTAAAAGGATGAGAGAGAGAAAGGAAAGAAGTGCAAAATACCCAGGATGCAAGTTATGCAATACCCGTATGTAATCAACTCTTCTCACGCAAAGCGAGTCTACCCATGTAGCGTTCACACATCCCATTTTATATCGATGCTGCGCCGCAAACGAGCATTTACTCCGGAGCAAATTTTTAAACCACCCCCTGAGCGGGGTTAAATCTGCTCTGGTTTAAGCTGTTTTCAGGGGCTACACCGGTATAACTTTGTACATGTGAACGCTCTACGGGGGGCAGCCCTGGTGCTACACCGGAGTAAAAGTTGCCATATGAACACCCCTATAGTCATAGTAATAGTTCACTGCTTAAAGGTTATATGTAGTGCCTTCCTATAAAAAGCTCTAACATGACAATACCAACTGACAACAGAAACAAACAAATGAAGTAATAGGAGCAGAACTTCATCTACCGGTCATGGAGTTTTCTGAGGTACTGAGCTGTTCCCTCAACTTGTCAACGTCATCTGGGTGGACCTGTTCGTAAAGAGTGCTGCCAAACCACTCAGACTGCGGGTGGTTTAAGACTGGTGTCACAGAATCAGAGACGTAGATCACGCGTCCCGTCTCCGCCGCCACCACAAATAGAAAGCCATCCGCTGCCTCCAAGATCAGATGCTTCAGTTCCTGTAGTTCAAAACAGAATTTACATTTATAAATGTACAAATATAATCCAACATAGTGACAAACAATAATAATTTCATAACAACTCTAATTTGTAATCATTTTAAATGGAGGATTTAATCAAGTAATGAATCATAAAACACAAAACAAAGTTTTCAAATACAGTATTGGAGTGAGGATTGTAACCCCATGTATACATTTTTCAGTTATAGCGGGAAATCACGAAAAATGAATGCAGATATAATTTGTTTAGAAATGTATGACATGTTGAAAAAGTCACTCCCGGAAATACCTGTTCAGTCAGAAACGAGGGCTTATAAGCCCCGTCAGTGGATGTGTTCCCAGTGCCCCGCATTGATTTCATATGAGAAACTGCCATGCGCAGAATGGTCAATTTGTCAGGTTTACGGGCCAGAGCGCTGCAGGTAGGGACCATGTCTGACAGCTCGGTGATGTACTGCGTCATTTTATTGCGTCTGCGTCGCTCAATTTCACTGTGGTTCTCTCTAAAATACAGAAAAGGCAGTTAGAAAACTTGAATAGGTTTCAACTAAAATACAATTTGTAATGAGTAAAAAGACAGCACACGACGGATGAAACGTTCTCTCTGTTGAACATATGTTAAACGCATGTTCCATAATGAATAATGACAGTGAAACCAATTTTGACCATTTCTATTGAACAAGACGATGGAGCATGTATATCAATTTTCCTTTGACGGGTACCAATCATACATTCTTACACCAGAAAAAGTCAGTCAGAAGACAGCAGTTGTTTTCAAAGGATGTCCAAGAAATTGTGAGGAATTACAAAATGCTGCTTCATGCCACTAGAAATTAAAAACAGTAAATTCCCAGAGGGAAAATCTGTATCCATAAATCCAGCCATCTATTTTCTGTACCGCTTACACTCACCAAGGTTCCAGGTGAACTAGAGCCCAGCCAGGTCTGAACTTGGGTGAGAGGCGGAGCCTAAACTAGTCTCCAGCCAATAACATAGCAATCCATAAATCATTTTTTCCCCCCAAATGTGACACAAAGTCAAAAAATGTTGTAATGTCTAGAGCAGGGGTGTCCAAACTCGGCCCTTAAGGGCCGCTGTCTTGCCAGGTTTGCAGCTCTCCCAGGAGCAACACACCTGATTTAGAAGTGGCTGATGAGCTGATCATCTAAATCAGGTGTGTTGCAGCTGGGAGAGCTGGAAAACAGGCAGGACAGTGGCCGTCCCGGCAGGGAGCTGGACATGCCTTGTCTTGAGGCTAAAAAAAAAAAAACGATATTGAGAATACGTGAACTTAAAATCCAAGGTGTTACAACATGAAAAAAAATAGGTATCCTTGATAACTATCGGACTGACTTTGGAAGGGTGTCACACTCATCTGTCCAATATCAACAAAACTGGATGGATAGCAAGCGCAAATACACCAACATTGGTCTTATTACTGTCACTTTAAGAGCACCAAACCTCTCCAGTATGATTTAGCATGGAAATTTAACACAGACATCACACACCAGTGTGTTATTTTTATTTTTTTATATATTCCAAACTGATACTACTTTGTAGACACGTGTTTACCGGATTTCTACATTGTCATCGCTTCACATTTTCATTATCTGATGGTCAACAACGCGCAGGACTCCAGTTTTTACCACAGACATAAAGATGTCTGACATTAGTCCAATGACTATGCTGAGCTTAATGGTGCAATGGCTGGACGAGGACTACAACATTCAAAAGATGACACTGCATGCACAAAAGTTGTCGGGATTGGAGTTAAAGACTCTTCCTCCAGGATGAAGTGTTCTACCTACAGTGACAGACACAATGACATGAAAAAAAAGTCCCAGTTCAAGGCAAACGAGGAATGTGATGGCCAGGCTATGCTAGCTAATTTACGAACATCTGCAACAACACAGCTGGAGTAAATTACTAATTTAAACAAAGATAAGATGAAAAGAATTTGAAACATTTCAAATTCTAACCGGCACCACTCAAAAATTACTTTCCATTTAATATAAAAAAAATCCCTTTTATACTTAAGTATAGAAAATTTAAGACACTCTGGCATGCAAGTAATAGTCTAAAGGATGTCTTTGACCGAGGTAATTTTCTGTTAATACATTTGTACTTTTACTCAAGTGTATATTTCAGGTAATCTATATAAGACTATATCTCGGGCTTGTTCTCAGAAATGGTGGTCCGCCCCGAGCTGTCGATGGTGACAGTCGATATCTTTACCTTTAAAATCAATCACCAGATTTGACTGTTTCCAATATTACATATTTAATGCAGAGATAAAACACACCCTAACTGAGATCTGTCCTGTTGTTTGTGAATGCGAATATACTTTGAGCAATGAATAATAGGCCCTGCGACTACTTCTGATTCGTGACACGCTTACGCCCCCATGTAACCAAGAGCCCTTTATACTCTTAAATTGCATCAGTTTCAAGAACAGTTATTGCCAATAAACTGGCAGAATGAAATTTCAACACAATACAGTGAAATCGACTTCCATGCTGTCCATAAGGTGACAGTGCGCCATCATCAGCAGAAAGAATTCTGTTACGGGTGCTCCATTTTGAGGTACTTGTGATGATATATGAAATAAAAGGCTCAAAATTATACGCGGGAACTACTTGACAACCTAAAACAGGGAGTTCAATTGTTTCACTTTAAAATTGGGATGTTAATATAAATGTTTGGTTTAGTCCTCAACGACCGATTAATTTAAATTGGTAGTGGTTCCCCCAGTTGCTTTTCACACAGTCACTGTTGGTTTGCTTCCTGCTAAATGTGAATCTTTTTTCAGATGTGAACATGGATAGTCTACTGCAAGGGTGCCCAATCTTTTTTGACCGACGAGCTACTTTTCGATCAACGAACCTTCCGCAAACGACCCGTTAGCACACAGGCGCGCATATGCGCAAATACAAATACCTGAGTAGCCCGTGGGTTGACAGTCATATAGTTTCACCCGTTGGTTGTTTTCCGTTTTTTTCACAGCCTCGTGTTTAATATGAGCTGATAGTTCAAAACAATTAACAATAAGTCAAATAACTACTGTGAGGACCTACAGAAAGTTTCATAATAAGGGTTTAGCCTTGAAGCTACAGATTTCAAATACAATAATAACAAATAATGTTTTTACTAAGTGTACCATTTACCACAACTGAAATCCTAATTTGTTGTTGTTATATTTCACTTCAAGCCAGAGCAGGTTTGAACTTGAGTATCCACTTTATTTCCAGATGGCTAGTCCTACCTGGCATATCTCTCCTTATCCCCACCAGGTATCTGATCATCGTCATACCTACAAGGAGCACACACAAAAAAAATAGCATTCAATCAATTGGAAATACATTTGAATGACAAAACATATCAATACAAACACCAAAATCCTGACAAATCATCTCTGACATATTTTAGTGTATGAGAGAAGACAAAAACAGATGAAAACAGCATGGAGCAAGGCAAAGTTTACATGTTAAAAAAAAAACAAACCTCGAGTGGAATGAACACTATAATTTTCTACTAAATAGGAGTATTGATCTCATAACACAATGCCGTTGTATGTTTCTCACAGCACTATTTTTCCAAAGTGTACCTTTCTTGTGCACTCCACTCAAATCATTTTGCCACATCTGCATCACGACCATCCAACAACGTAATTACTGCGGGTTTGAAAACTCGACTCAAATATGATTTATCTGACTAAACCCCTAAATTGCTTAAACTTCAAGAATGAAATACTATTCCAAAGACTACATACCTGCCATAGTAGTTGGTCATGTTGACATTCTGGATTACATTTTTAAATTGAAAATAAGTAAGGGCTAATTTAGAAGTGCACATACAGGGAAATGTCAAAAGACCTGCAGCAATGACATTTCAAGTGGACATCCAAATAAACTGATCTATGAATAACACGCGGCTTCAAGCTAGTGCGTCACCACGACATGGATAAATGTTCCTTAGCCCAACAAAACACAATCATTGTGTACAGATCACCTCCTCTTCCCTTTCTATTTATCTGCAATTATGTGTCACTGGCATACTTGCACCTGCTCTAATATTGGGAGAGATTTGTCCCAAAATTATTCACACAAATATATTTGCGATATTCATGTATTTTAGAGATCCACTGATGCATGATGTTTGCTAACGTTATGAGTGTTGATCAAGACTTACCATTTGTAAATATTCAGTTCTGCGTGTGAATGTGGAATGTGCATTTGTGGATCAGTGGCCACGTGCATTTAATTTTGAAACCTTCATCACACTATTTCCAGTTATGCACACAGGTCTCAGATATTCACGCATAGAAAGGCCATCCCTCCTCCATTCATGAGGAAAAAGTTTTGCTGTCTCCATTGAACTAAAATGAGCCATCTTCCATTTTGCGTTTCAAAACTGCAAATTGAAAAATGGAAAAACCTTCTGTTTTGTGTTTACTTAAAACATGTCAGGAAACAAAAGGCAGACCTGAATTTACAAATGATAAGTCATGCTCACAAAACATTAACATTTGTGTAAATCACGCATTTATTTGTGTATCAGAAAAACATGTAAAAAGTGTGCATGTTTGTGGATTTCTAAAATGAATTTTAATATATTTTTGAAAATGAGCCGGCATGGTGGACGACTGGTTAGCCTTTCTGCCTCACAGTGCAAAGGTGCAGGGTTCGCTCTGGCTTTGTGTGTGTGTGTGTGTGTGTGTGTGTGTGTGTGTGTGTGTGTGTGTGTGTGTGTGTGTGTGTGTGTGTGTGTGTGTGTGTGTGTGTGTGTGGTGGGGGGGGGGTGTGTGTGTGTGTTTGTGTAGTTTGCCTGTTTGCTGCGTGCCTGCATGGGTTTTCTCCGGGTACTCCGGTTTTCTCCCATATTCCTAAAATATGCGTGGCAGATTGATTGGGCACTACAAATTGTCCCAATGTGTGATCATGACTGTGAATGGTTGTTTGTCTATGTGTGCCCTACAATTGGCTGGCAACCAGTTCAGGGTATACCCAGTTTACTGCCCGAAGACAGCTGGGACAGGCTCCAGCACACCTGCAACCCTTGTGAGGATAAGCGGAATGGATAATAAGTCTGAGACAAATCTCCCATGGTCTATCAAAATCTGACAAACTGGACAGTTTTCCAACATGTAATGCAATTGCAATTGCAAAAACTAAGAGTGCAGTTCCTCTTGTGATCAGCAGAGAGCAGCTTGTCCTCTACACTGCCATCATTCACCTGACAAGAAACCACTGTGGAGATTTCTGCCGATGAAATAATACACTTACAACCTATGGACTTAGAAGCGAGAACAAAAAGGGGGGGGAGGAAGAAAACAGGTTGAGACAATTGAAACTCACTCGGACAGCTGAGTTACATACCAAAAATAAAAAGATGACCATTGTGCTCTTAATGAATGAAAACAAAATGATTTATGAAGTGATCAGACAAACCATTTATAAGCATCGTGTATCTGCAAGTCTTCTCGGTTAAATCTTAGCTTATTAATGATTTTATTTATCCACTTCAGGACAAGATTAGTCGATAAAACTGAGAAGAAAAGAGCTGCATATACTGCATTATGTTAAGATATACAGTACTGAACACTTGAATTGTAGCCAATTTTCTAACTGTGTCTACTCGGTTGCAACGAGACGTACAGAATGTCAGAGAAGACCGCTGCATTCATTTTCCTCACCTTGAAAATTTGCTAGGTCCTTCTCCATCCTCGTCCTCGAAGTCCATTCTGAGAAAGAACCACAGGAAAGACGCATGACCAATTTTAAGACTCAGAGGGCACAATACTCAAGGACTGATGTTTGCTGTTTACTGGTAGAGATCAGATTGAAGAAGAGTATAACTAATTTGTTTTAGTTGATGCAAAAGGAAAAAAATGTGTGTATCGTGTAAAACTACAGGAGCCAAACCTTTTTAACAGAACATCTCACCTCGTCCACAACAAAAATGGGCTCTATTAAAATCATGCTGACACCAGTGTTGTTTTCAGAAAGAGTTTTATTCGGCTGTCCCTAACAGACAGAACTCACAAAAGTGGGACATGTGTGCACAAATTGAGATACTTTGTAAATCAAGAAAAAAAAGACATTAAACACATGCCCTATGAGTATCAGGTACAGAGATACCAGCCGCTATCAACACCACTGAGGAACATTCAAAATTGCAAAATAAGAAAAAAAACTATTAATTTTTTTTTTTATGACATACTGTAGTTTCCAGGCTATAAACCGTGACTTTTGTCACACGCTTTCAACTCTGCGGATTATTTAATGAAGCGGCCTTTATCACGACTTTTCTAATGGCCGCCAGGGGGCACTCAAGCAAAAAACATATGAGTGAGACAAATTCTCACACACACACACACACACTCTTCTACCCTGAGGTAGGAAATTTCCGCCCACTCCACCCCCATTATCTTCCCTGACCTCTGACCCTGGTCTTGTGAG